>JACWST010000035.1:30614-80296 GCA_014850475.1 Cryphonectria naterciae | reverse complement strand
GTGGGGTGTTGATTTTAACTGGTGGGGTGAGCGGGACATCTTTTTTTAATAAGTTTTTGGGGTGGGTGGAGGGGGGGGGGGGGGGGGTGTGTTTTGTGGGGGGGGGGGGGGGGGGGGGGGGGGGCCTTAGCTGAACGCATGGCTCAATATATCTAAAAGGGCTAGAGATGTGATAGAAGTAGTATAACTCTGAAGTGCTTACGTTCGGAATGTTGATACCCGCCGGGATGCCAGAGCCCGCAAATGAAAGGACTTCAAGGGATGTGAAGTCGGGAGCCATGAACTTGTCCTTCTCGAAGTCGGAACTCCACGGGAGAAGGGGGATCAGCTTCGAGGAGGACGACACGAGCTCGCCGAAGGCGCGGGTCCGCTCCTTGTTCACCATAGCGGCGAAACCCTCCCACTCGCCCCGGATGCCAGTAGGGTCTCTGTACGTCTCGATGAAGCCGATGTTGCACTCCACATCCGGACCCTTATCTGCGATCCAGTGCCGCTGGCTGTCCTTGAAGGCGAGGAGCGAACCGCTGTCAAAAGATTTGGCGTACTCGGTGTGCATCTTCTGCTGGGTCTCGTTGTCGGCATTATCTGCAGCCTTCGCGATGTAGACGGCGGCGGCGGCCATCTCCTTGGCGTGGTCACCGTACACCAGCTTGACCGTCTTGCCGGCCAAGACACCGTCGTCGGCCTTGAACTCCGTCTCCTTGCCGATGTCACCGCCCTCGCTCGGGACGCTGGTCTGCGCAGAGGCGATGAGGATCTCAAAGACTCCGTCCTTGGTCTTTCTCAGCCTGGTGTTCTCGGGCAACAGACCCTTGCTCGCCATCCACTTGGCTATGCCATCCACCTCAGCCTTGGTCACGTCGGGGGAATCGACATAGTAGGTAGTCATGTGGCCCTCGTCCGGGTAACCGAGGTGCATGAGACCTGGGCTGGCGCAGGCGAAGATAGCTCCCTTGGTGGCCTTGTAGAACTTCTCAGCCTCGGGAGACGTAGCGGCCAGCTTCTCGACATCGCTCTCCTGGCAGCGGGGGATGAACTTGGAGTCGCCAAAGCTCTTGTAATTGCCAGCATTTCCCAAGAAAACTACAGAATACTGCAGAAAGAAGGCGACAGCCTCCTCGGTGACGCCAGCCTTCTGGCCGAGGGCCTTCCAGTCCCCATCGCAGCTCTTGTGGAGGGCGAGGATGAAATCAAAAATAGGCTCAGACTCCGGAGATACCTGCCTCATCTGGATGCGAGACCCTGCGAACGAGGCTCTATGTTATAAGGCGTCAGTGAGAGGTCGCCACAAGAGATACAGATCGAGACCAGGACCGCGACTCACTTGGAGATGTAGTGGGCATAGCGCTTCTGCTTGTCCGTCAGGGCATCGAAGTGCTTTGCAATCTCAAGCCTCACGACGCTTGGAGGGGCGTCAGCCAGGTAAGGCTTTAGCTCTTGGGCGTCCATGTTGATGTGTCGTCGACCTGGAATGGTCAAGGCAGGAGGAGGCACACGCAGGGCAAGTCTGAGGGGAGAAAGAGAAGAGACAAAGACCGAGTACGGCACAGTTGGAGACCTCGAGACAAGTCCACGAGCTGTAGTCTTGAATGAGGAGGGGAGACGATACATTTAAAAGAAAGATCAGACCCCTCCTTCCTTCGTGCCAGAACTTTGTTCCCCCTCCGTGGAGTCTCACTGAAAACAGCACAATGCTTAAACCAATTCAGCACGAGCGTCAAGTTCAGTGGTCGAGTGCCTGCGTCTTACCCGCTATGGAAGCTTAGACAGGCAGGTGGCGCGGGGTTTCTTTCAGTTAGGGCCCGCCTGTTAGGGGTCTACCCGCTTCTAGCCGGAGAGGAACAGCAACTGCCCACTATGACTTCGCAGGTATTCTTTCTTTCTGGAAGCGTATGAGTTCAAACCAAGACGAGAGAAACAAACACAGGACTCTCAAAACAATTGATTTTGTTGTGCGAAATCGAGATATCAAGAATTGACCATGGCGAGTTGGCACGATGGGAACTGGTGAAGGCTGGAGACCAAAGTAGCACGCTATCAGAAACAGGGCTTATCGCCTCGACGAGGCGTAGGAGAAGCTGCCACATACGCTGCAGCCGACAACCTGACGCACTGCTGTGACAGGGGTCCATACCACTCCAGATCGCCCATCATTGGAGGGGCAGCTGAGGCTCGTGCTTGTGGTCGGTGAAGCTAACAACGACATCGCCAACTTTCCCTCTTCATACAACTGAAAGTACTATTCCCCTTAATCGACAATTCAACCTACTAAAATCCCAGATCACCACAGGGCGAACACGTCCCCCGATCCCCCTCCTTTCTCCCTCCCTCCCTTCTCAATCGAGTCTCCGAATTCCGCAATCTTAGGATGGCTTCCGCCGATCCCTTCGACTCGGCACTGTAAGCTTTCTCCGAACGCACCTGCTTGAGAACCAGGGGCTACAAGCTAACAGCTTCATTCTTCCCCCTCCCAGCGACCTCCTCCGCCGCCTCAACCCCAAGCACACCCAGCGCAACCTCGACTACATCATCCGCCTCGCGCCCGATCTGACAGAGGATCTTCTATCGTCCGTTGACCAGCCTCTCGTCGTGAAGCGCTGCAAGCAGTCCGGGCGCGACTACCTGCTCTGCGACTACAACCGCGACGGCGACTCGTACCGGTCACCATGGTCCAACCAATTCGATCCGCCGCTGGATGAGGGCGGCCCGGGCGGTGTAGGTGCGGGAGGCAATGATGGTGCGGGCGAGGGGGCAGTCCCTGGTGAAAGAGTCAGGAAGATGGAGGTCAAGGCTAACGAAGCCTTTGATATCTACCGCGAGCTGTACTATGAAGGGGGCGTGTCATCGGTGTACCTGTGGAACCTCGACGATGGCTTCGCAGGTGTCGTCTTGCTGAAGAAATGTGAGTGAACATTGATGCTGCTGCTTGCTGTCACGGACAGACAGCCAGACACACAAACCAACACACAAAAGGTCGAGGTTCGGAATTTAGCTGACCCACGGATCGCAATTAAAACCAGCCTCCCCATCCGGTGGCAACAGCTCCGGCGTCTGGGACTCGATCCACGTCTTCGAGGCCAGCGAGCGGGGCCGCACGACCAACTACAGGATGACCTCGACAGTGATGCTGTCGCTGGCGGCAACGGGATCCGCAACCTCGACGCTCGGCGAGATGGACCTGAGCGGGAACATGACGCGCCAGATCGAGCAGGAGCTGCCTGTCGACACGGACGAGAGCCACATCGCCAACATCGGCCGTCTGGTCGAGGACATGGAGCTCAAGATGCGGAACCTGCTGCAGGAGGTGTACTTTGGCAAGGCCAAGGACGTCGTGGGCGACCTACGGAGCATCGGCAGCCTGAGTGAGGGCCAGAGGGATCGGGACGCGCAGAGGGAGATTATTGGAAGTATGCGGCGGTAATAGCCGAGCGTCGGTCCAGGGAGCGGGCACGTTGGCAACTTTTGTGCCAGACTTTTCCCCTTGTGTCTTCACCAGTCATTTTCAAAAGAGCGTTTGATAAGTGGTCGCGTGCCCTTAGTTGGCGACCTGTGCTACATTGAGAATATAGGACGCATACTGAGCTGTGTTATGGTGCTATTACACAAAGATGAATGATATGTATTAAGACGGCTCTCATGACTTATGGCTGCTTTAAGTGGTGAACTCCCTCGTTTGTCTTGTGATTTTACCGTTCTTGGCATCCGAGTTACGCCAACAGAGTTTATCCTCGGCCAAGCTCGTCTATCCAAGTCAACCAGGCATCGGTATTACAGGTCACATAAGTGTTTACTACAAGTTGCAAAGTAAACCGACGCCGTGCCCGTCATGTCACAGTAAATGAAAGCAACAATACCTAGTGGCCCGATTTTCCATATGCGTTGTATCCAGCCGCGGGACTTCATGGCACTTATCATCTAGTCGAGGAAAAATCATTAGGGTGAGGATGGACACTGATGCCGCCGCACGATCAAATCAATACAAAAGACGATGGCCTGTCTGAGACTGCTGAAAGTGTAATAACCCAGCTCACACGCATCTCGCCTTCTTCCCAATGCGGCGGCGGGCTCCCCGTCCCGAGCGTGGCCGATAGCTGAACCCTCAGCGGCCCTCGTGCTGCCCACCCACCCCCTCACTGCTGACAAGCTCGACGGACCGAAAACACCGCCAAAGGACTTCCACCAGATGGGTTGGCCGCCTTAGTTCCCGGGGCTAATCTGCAAAAGAAGAAGAAAAAATGCCTAAGGCCCATCCTCACCTTGCCTCGCGACGTCGTCATGCAGCGACTTCACGACCGCGATCTCAACTGTGAATATTCCATTTGTGGAGACGAGACATTTTCTTTTGGGCAGGCGGGGAAATGCGAGAACTTTAAACTAGGTCGCCAGGCTTCTCTCTTTGGGCGGTTCTGTGGAAGGTTTCCTTTTCTTGGGGGGGGGGGGGGGTTGTGATGGATGTCCCATGCGGTCATGCGATGAAGGGTTAGTAGCTGCATCAACAGACGTCTGGGAGGCTAATCATAACGATAAGCAGGCGAAACACCATGAAGAGGAGCATTGTGTTCGCCGCTGAAACTAAGGAAGTATATTATCCACCGGAACACTAAGGAAACATGGTGTTCGCTGGAATACGAAAGCAGCATAATGTCCATTGGCACATAAAAATACTTGTCAAGACTTGCCCGTCTTGACAAGCTGACAAGATACATCATATTTCGGCTGACTGGTAGATTGCGATATATGACCAGCCCGTAGAAGACGAATCCTTGGGGCCAACCTCAAAAAAATACAACAACCACTATGTGCGCATGTTTTGCCCGGCAGGCGTGACAACAATTATTTGTTGGGCAACGAGCTGACAAGTGGGGCTGCACAGACTGTTGTCCGGAGCTATTTTTCGAGTTCTTCTTTTCTTCCACTTCGGCTCGGACAGACGCTGCTGTTCACAAGCGTAATAGCAGTTCCTGACAGCCCAGCGCTCAGTGGCCCTACCAGACCTTACCGAGTCGCGGTGACTGCGAGGTCACAGTCATTACGATATGTGTAGCACGCATAGCCCCTCAGGACGGTGGCTGAAGCTTTGGTGCCGAGTCATTGGTTTAACGGCTTGACATGTCTCTGCCTGTGCGTACGTGCGTGCGTGTGCGTGTGCGTGTGCGTGAAAGTGCTGCTCTGTCTGCCTTGGGATGCACGACTGCGCTTCAAGCTTGTATGGTTCGCCCACCTCTCTCTCTCTCTCTCTCACACACACATATGTAAGACCTCGGTAGCCTTGCACGTCCTCGGTGAATCCGTAGCAGTTTCGCAGCCAAGGCATCATGGCGTTCCAAGCGTGGATGGCTCTTCCAGCCGCTAGCCCATGTTTGCAGACCACGGAGGAGACCGCCGTGGCTGTCATGGCTGGTCAGTCACGGAGGCCATCATGACAGGTGTCAGTGGCCCGGGAATTTTGTTCGCTGGGCGGTGGTGGGCCTCTGGACACGTCGTTCTCCTTTAGGATCAGAGCGATCCGCGGGACGCAGTGAGACCCTGCGAAATTCTCAGCCATGCACGCAAAATTAGACGGGACTGGGACGAAATGCAGAAGGAGGAGGATGAAATGATCGCCTCGTGTTTGGCCGAGAGAAACTATTTGATGTTGGAGTCGTTGTCGCATAGGCGCCTACCCGATGGAGGCGTCTACTGCAGACTCCTGCATGGGGGAAATTGGACGGTGGACAAACCACCCAGCTGCTGAGCCAATCTTGATTTGTTTTTCAAAAAATTCTTCTCGCTCTTGTTGGGGTCCAGCGCAAGGTGTGTATTTTAGGGTGAGACAGTTGCCTGTTTGCGAATAGGGAATTTCTTTCCCTTTCTTCCTTGGGAGGGTCGTCGTCGTCACGATGCATGTTGTTGGATGAGCTGTGGATGTTATCTGCAGTCCCGGTCGGTGCTCCCGCCGAAGGGTGCAGTTACAGCAGGTGTTCAAAACTTGCGGCATCTGCCGTGTAATCCACGGCCATGTCCCCAAGCTGGAATCACCCGACCAGGACAATTCCTGACCATCGATCTCTGTTGATCTTTGTTTCAGACGATTGTCTAGCGAGTGCGAGCCAGACCAGAGCTGCCGGGATGAAGAGGAAAAAATATATGCTGACCGCCCTGCCGGAGGGACCAGCTAGTGTGCCTCGCTGGCGAAGATCAGCATAACAACAGACAACAAAGACCAAGACCTCTCTCTTCTGGGGAATTTCATAGAAACCTTCTAGAAGGTCTGGAGCGGCCGGGAGAGCGGGACGGGCAAAGATTGCGGCGGAGACGGCCGGGACGCTAAGTGTGTGGATTGGGGTGGTATTGTGCTTGCCTGCTGTACCCCTGAGGGCAGCATCGGAATAACCCATGGATGCTTCACATGGTTCGCTGCCATCTTCTCCCGCTTGTTCGACGCATGGTGCTTGAAATGGTGTGGTGGTATTGCGTCGTCTAGTCTCTCCGGCTGATCCGGCTGGCCTTTTTGAGACCTTGTGATGTGCAGTGCAGTGCAGGATTCACCGTCTCGAACGGGTACACCCCGACCCAGAACAGCTGTTGTTGTCGCCCCTGTGATCTATGATGCAGGTACAATGTTACAATGAGTTGGCACACGACAGACATGCTCATACCTAGCACAGCAGGTGACGAGGATGCATTGCATCGCACGCCGGCACAGGGAACAGGTACAGGCGTGTGGACCGGCCCAGCCGCTGTCAAGCGTGTTGCCAATGGTGTACCGCCTATTCTTTGGACCTGCAAGATTCTTCTGTCACTTTTGAGGGTTGCTGCTGTTGCTGCTGTTGCTGTTGCTGCTGCCTTTCTAGGAGACATGCAGAAAGATGTGGTGGCACAACACGAGATGTGGTTCATTTGGAATTACGTACATGTCATAGCAATCCCTATATGTGCAGATCTCATGGGCAACGCCATGTTTCGCGGAACGTTGCCTTGCGAATGCAAGGGGTGTCGTGCCAATCTGCCTCGGGTTACTCCAGGGGAAAAAGGGAGTGCGTCTGAGTCGTGCACTGTACATCATCATCATTTCCGTCGCGGGGGAGGGGTGGTGACGAGGCTGGACAGTATGTGTGTAGAACAAGCGAACGGCCAGTACTTCTTGGATTGGTTGGCCGTTTTTTTTTTCCCCCTCTCCTTCCTTTCTCCTCCCCCCTCCCTCTATCTTTTTCGTGTATCTGGAGCCGGAGTCCTTCCTTCCCCCGCAAATTGATGGCGTTGGGTAGGCACGGTAGGGTGGGATAGGGTAGGATAGGGTAGGGTCGAGTACTACACAAGGTTAGGGTAGATCAGGGTATCCTGTACCTAGTAGGGGGTGGATTGCTCATCAGACGACGAACATAATCAAAAGTCTCAGCTTCAAACCTCTCTTGTCATATCTCAATTCCTATTGTGTGACAATGCAACAGCCGAGAGACATGAGTGACATTGGGAGCTTGGTGAATAGGGACAGGCCAACATAAGTATATACTCGTTGAGGAAGCTGGGTATGGCCGGCCTGTCAAGCTTCAGGCAGCGAACCAAGTTCCCAGCCTGGGTGACTATGAGCTATGTGCTATCGTCACAAGCGAGGCCCTTTGAAGCCCTGCTTCTAGGGGGCGGGGGGAGAGAGGGGCGAGTGAGTTGCACGCAATTAGGGGACCCTCATTGAGGGGAACCTACTGGGTACCACCATACACCATACACGCCAGTGGTAGTCGAGAGCCCGGAATGGTCTAGTGTGAGGTACGCCGCCTCTGCCGTAGGATGAGGTACCCAACCAGCCAAGCCAAGGTTGGGGGCTCTGCGCAAAATCTCCGGATCCCTAATTCCTTAATACAACGCGGATAATGCTGCACTGAGGTCACCTGGCCGTCTTTCTGGAACGACAGGTCAAAAACCCTTGCCGGCCGTCTTGTCCAGCTGATGGTGTGTACACACACGCACACACACAATTACAGTGGCCGCTGGGAGGGGACTGGGGAATAAGACGATTGAAATACGGGACCTGTTCCAAGTTCATGCACATGCCTCTGTTCCCCCCCCCCCCAAAAAAAAAATTATCTTCTGGGGTCAAGCCTCTATTTTGCTTCTCATCGTCGGCTGCTGCTGCTGCTCCTACTGCCACCACTACCACTAATAGTACTCAGCACAAACAAGGACGAGGGACGAGAACGGGTAACGAACGCATGAAAAAGGAAGGATCCACTTGGTATCCGTTGACCTGCCCTGGAATTGAACCCTCTTCGCGCGGGCCCGCAGCCTGCTTCAGCCCACCCTCGCCCTCCTCCTCTCCCCCCCCTGCAACGTGTGGGCTCGACCTCAGTCCCCCAAGGTTGACTCGACCAGAACAGCTCTTCAGGGAAGTCTGTTCTTTCTGATCAACTGTTTGTTTTGATTTTTTTTTTTCCCCTCGAGGAATATTCGAATACCATTCATCTCATCAACCTGGGCCCTGCCAGTCCTCATCAATTTCCGAGTAATCAACCTCAGGCCCAAGGGTAGACAGTGTCGTCCCAAGGCCAGCTACCTATCTGCAGACGATCTTTGCCTGCCCGAGCGCAAATCTGGATCTACCGGATCGCACCCATCAAATGTTACAGCTTTAATCTCGCCTATTCTATCTTGAGCCTTTCTAGGACTGCCACCGCCTATTTTCCCGTCTTCTTTCGTCGTCGAGAGATAGCATCGCCCATGACCACATTTCACGGGCACGCATAGACAGCACCCAGCCCTTTCAAGACTACTGCACCTGCAACAAGCATAACTTATTTGTATGATATATACTACCAGAACTGTTCAGCTAGACGTCTTTGTTTTTTTTCCTTCTCCTTCCCCCCCTTTTTTTCCTACATCATTTCGACATTGGTCGGCGGCATTCTTGTTCCCCTCTCCGTCTTGTCTGGGCAGGGACGATAGGAAAGACGTTATCGAAACCGACCCCTGACCTGGACCCTCAACAAGTTACATCGCAAAGACGACCCCGCCCACCCAGGTCTTTCTTTCTGGTCCTGGCTCCAGGGCCGCTCGCACCCCTCAACACACAAACACGATCCGATCAGCCTTCCCTCTATCTGCTACAGCTTGAACCGAGCGCTACGTCTGATCGGTGCGCCCTTCAAGAGAGACAGAGAAAGAGAGAGAGAGAGAGAGTCCTTGCGCCGTCCGCCCCCCTTTTTCTGCCTCTCTTTTGTCCATTGGCTCGCGATGGCGGAGAAGCCTTCGGTCCTCATCATTGGAGGGCTGGGCTACATCGGACGCTTCCTCGCTCTTCACATCCACAAGAATAACTTGGCCTCCGAGGTCCGCGTCGTCGACAAGGTCCTCCCGCAGCTGGCATGGCTGGCCCCGGAGTTTGACGAGGCCTGCGCCGGCGACAAGTTCGTGCAGGCAGACGCCAGCAGGGAACGTGAGTCACTGAACATCCCCCCCCTCTCCTTTGCCCGCCGCCTGAGGTCCTGCCTTTTTCCGGCTCGACCAAGTAGCCGCAACACTTCACAATAAACCCCCCACCCCCCTTCTGGACATCCCAGGCTAATCCGTCTCCTTCGCCGGATCGCAGAAGCGCTGGCCAGGATATTCGACCGGGAGGGCGGCAAGCAATTCGACTATGTCTTCAACTGCGGCGGCGAAACCAGGTACTCACAGGAGGACGAGGTATACAAGCTGCGGTCATTAGGGCTATCCCTGGCCGTCGGCAAGGAAGCAGCAAGGCGAGGCGTCAAGGCGTTCATCGAGCTCAGCACCGGCATGATCTACAAATCAGACTCGGCAGCGAGCAAGGAGACCGACAAGCTGAAGCCGTGGAGCAAGATCGCAACGTTCAAGCTGCAGGCCGAGGAGCAGCTGGCCAAGGTCGAGGGGTAAGTATTCGCTCGCTCTCCCTCTCTCTCCCCCCCCCCCCCCCCCAGCCGGGCCCGGCCGCAGACATGAGCATGAACATGTTGTTCTGACGACGTTGCCCTCCAGACTCAACCTCGCCATCATCCGTCTTGCACACGTGTATGGGCCCTATGCCTCGCAGTGGGTCGCAACAGCATTGTGCATGGCCCGCGTCTACAAGGCCCAGAATGAGGAGATGAAGTGGCTATGGACAAAAGATCTGCGGACAAACACAGTACACATTGACGACGTGGTGCGGGCGTTGTGGGCCGTGGCGGAGTGGTACGCCGCCGGCAAGAAGGACTGGGACGACAAGGCAATGGGTGGTTCCGTACCCATCTTCAACGTGGTCGATAAGGGTGTCACCACGCAAGGCACCATGGCCAACGTCATCGGCGAGATCTTCGGCATCAAGACGGGCTTCCAGGGCACCCTGATCAGCCACTTTGCCAAGCTCAACATGGATTCGGTCGTTGAGGACGTCAACGACGAGCTCTTGGGCCCCTGGGCAGACCTGCTCGAGTCGGCCGGCATCACCAGACCGGGTCCCCTAACGCCTTACATGGAGAAGGAGCTGCTGAAGGATACCGATCTGAGTATGGACGGGACCAGACTAGAGAAGGTGGTAGGCTTTCAGTATTCGAAACCTCAGATCAACAAGGAACTTCTGGAGGAGGTCATCGAGAGTTATAAGAGGATGAAGTGGTGGCCATAGCGGCTTGATGGCCGCCACAGGTCGAAAGCGAAGTGCGACCTCTCAATTGACGCAGAAGAGGTGCAGCGGCCGGATATGAAAGATGCAGGACAACCAAATGACTGGACGACTCGACAACTCGACAACCACAAGCTTAGCGCCCTCTACCCGCCAGTATCAAACACTCAACTATTCCATCACTAAAAGCGAAAATGTCCCATGACAGACGGGCAGAAAGGCAGATTGAAGAAGGAAAGGACTAGGATGCTCACTCCAGCAGGCGGGGGACGCGAGAGCAGCGGCTTCGGTCTGCCGTTCTTCCCCTCCACCGGTTCTGTTTTCCTCTTTGTTTTGTATCGACAGGATGTCCATTTCATATATGGTCTTCCTCGCCGTGTCAATCGGCAAAGCAATACAACAACACCACCCAACCCCATCAGGCAGTGTGGAGGAAAGACCAAAAGGGAAATGATGAGAGATTATATATATGTATGCATAGTCATGGACAACTCGGGCGGGTAGCATCTAGAAGCAAAAATATCTAGGGGCGAGGTGAGACTATTTATTTTTGGAGGAAGAGTAATGCTTATATACCACGACCAACAAATGTCACAACGGTACCCAAAAAGGTTGTCACTTTTGTATCCCGAGACATGTTGCTCCGAAACTTGGTTTTTTCCCTACTTTTGTCTGTCTGGCTTGCTTGCTGATGCGGTGGTTAGTCACGCCTCCGCTTTCTATCCTTTCCCCCCCTTGTGTGTCTTGAGGGTAAATCCAGCGGTCTGATTGGGCGTCGGGACGCCTGGCATGCGATGCACTGCGGATGCGAGATGCGATGCGCTGTGATACCGCTTCAGCTGCGTCGACCTCGCATCACATTACCAGAAACAACTAGGGGAAATAGCTGGTTGGTTTGTTTGCTGAACCCCATGGCGCTTCTACCCGTCGAATGAGAACTGTACAAGTCAGGTGATTGTGGGACGACCATGCAGCCCCTGTCTCGTTCACTTGCGAGGGAGAGAGCATCGGCCTCCACTGGCCCTCTCTGGTCGGCGGCATCTTGGGCCGGGCACGTGTGCTTCGCGAGCTTCTCCCTCACCTCGGCAAACTTTGGTGATCCTTTATATATATATATATATATATATTGATTATGTAAGGCCGGCGCCTTGATCGCTTGTTCTTGCAGCGAGCGCAGACCTGTCTGTCCGGATCGGCGGGCTTGGGTCTTTGTGGTACAGTTATCGATGAGACGAGCCGAATCTAGGTTAAGATCGGTGGTTTTGCCTGAGAAGCATGTGATTCTATACTTGACTGCAATGCGTAAGCCCTGTTTGGGTCCGGTGCAGACACATTTGCCATTAAAAAATAAATTAAAAAAGAGCTGTCCAAAGAGGTGTGCTTCCTTGAGCGATGACCTGAAGTGAGAAGAAGCTATCACTCGAGTTATTCTACATTTCCAGATGTTTCTTCTTCTTTTTCTTTTTCTTTCCTTCTTTCTCTCCCCTTCCCAGAGATACAAATGATGCAAAGTCGGAAGTGTCATGAGGAATTATGCCCGAGACGTGAGAACCGAAGCAGTTGAGAGTATTTGTCCCGGCTTTCGGTGCTGGTAGAGAGGAGTTAGTTGTGTTGCGCCTTTCGGGGCCCTCGGGTCCAAAGTGGACGGAGGTCACAGATTAGGTAGGCGGGTTCCTTGCACATGCCTTACTTACAGCCTGGTATGTACTTAATGCTTGTATATTTAGCGCCAGACTTGGGTGAAAAGTACATCATCGATCGTCCATGCCATCCATCCCATATGTACATACTCTATGTACTGTGAAGCACAGGGAGAAGGAAGCCCCTCATCCAGAATACAACCTGAGCTACTGTACTTAAGAGAAGCCCCACCCAGCCTCGGCCCTCTACAATCTCCCTTGTGACAGCAGCCCTCTACTTTACTTTCCTTCTCTTCCCTGTCCTCAACAGCCTCAGACCTCACAGACTTTTTTTTAGACCTGTGCATTTCCTACAGATTGAGATACTGCAGCTTGCCTCAGTGATCTCTAGAAGTATTAATTGTTATAGGTGAGTTGTTACCTCTAGAGCTCAACCATATACACGGTGGTCTCTTGATAAGCTGTCACTGCCCGTATCAAGACTTACTTACACCTGTTACAGACAACAAATACCCCTTGAGAATACACATAGAGAAGAGCTTCCAGCTTCTAGACGTTCTACCATCATGGCTGCTCCAGCGAATAAGACCCTCCACGACCTCAATGGCACTTGGTCCCTGGTAAGACCTCATCCTGGCCAAGCCCCCCGGCAGGAAATGTTGCACGACAGAAGCTATATCATAGACCTCGAATCTCGGAAATCATCAGCTCTCTTGCCTCGCATGCATCGGCCTGCTCTCAGAGCCCCCCCCCCCCCCAAAAAAAAACCCAAAAGTATTCCTGGCTGACCAAGAGATCTTCCCCTTTCCCTCTACGAAAATAGAACAAGACGCTCTCTGACGACGTTAACCCGGCCCTTGAGCTCCAGGGCATAGGCTGGCTGACGCGCAAGGCGATCGGTCTTGCTTCTGTGACGCTGCACGTCAAGCAATACGTGAGCGAGGACGGGAAGGAGCACATTGACATCGATCAGACGGCCACCGGCGGGCTCAAGGGCACGAGCGAGCAACGCGAGATGGACAACCAGTGGCGCGAGCACAAGGACTGGCTGTTCGGGCGTGTGCGCGGCCGTAGCCAGTTCGTCACCGAGATCCCTGGGGGCGACGCCTTCCTGCTGAGCAACTGGGAGGAGGGCACGACCGAGTGGCTCTTCAACTCCGTCGAGAGCCTCGACAACGGGTGGACCGCGCGGCAGACGTGGGGGTTCCAGCAGGTTAAGGGCGAGAGGAGGTATGTGCGTAACGTGGTGGTCGAGAAGGGAGAGAAGAGGGCCGAGATCCGGATGGTCTATGACTGGGTCCCGGCGTAAGGGTGAGAGAACCGCAGCGCATGGGAGGATGGTCTAGTGTTGTGTACTCCAGTATGCCCAGGGAGAATGAAGGGCACCTCTAACATCACGTTTTTCTTTTGTTGCTGGTCTGGAGACCCTGTCGGGTGGTCAATCACAGTCAGGGATGTTCACAGAGCTCTGAGGAAGCTTGACTCCTTATCCCCTACAATCCGCCAGAAGGGTACAGCTTTCATAAAGTATTTGCCGTCTATCCTTCCATAATCATTTCCTTCTAATCAAATGTCGTGAATGACTTGCATCTCTTTTAAACCTTTGCAGATCAAGCAAGCAGATGAGAAGTTGATTCATCTTGTCCCCGGAACGCTCTCAGTCTTCCCAGCCATGACCTGTTGAAAGGGCAGTTTTCCCCTTATGCCCTAGACCCTGAAAAAGATACCAGCCATCGAACGCCTGTAGATGACCTTGAATTTGCTCCTCCATGAGCACCTCTCATTCTATGAGGGGTATCTCTCTTTTGCTTTGATTGTAGTTGCCGCGCAAAAGGGACACGCGCCCTCTGCTCTCACTTTCATTATATCCCGTCCTCACTATCAGTCCTAGTCGACAATTCGCTCAGTTCCGACAAGGCCCTCCCCCCCCCCCCCTTTTTAAGCCGGTCTCCTCTTTACGAACTCCTCCAGATCAGCCCTCGTGGCCACGCCCAGGACGAAGCGGCGATTATCATCCGTGACGACGGCGAACTCCTGCTTCTGGCCGGAGGTCGCGGCGCCCTCGAAGAAGGCCTCGAGCTCCTCCAGCGGGGTGTCCATGGTGATGACCTTGTACTTCTTGCCCTTGCGCTGGAAGCGGGTCATGGCGCTGGCGATGTGGTCGTCAGGCTTGGCCTTGCCGCCGTCGAGGAGGGCCTGCAGCTGGGGGATGGCAATGTAGCCGAGGAGGCTGCGGGTCTCGCTGTCGACGATGGTGAGGTGGGTGTAGTCGCGCTCGAAGGCGAGGGTCAGGGCGAGGGAGATGGGGTCCGAGGGCGTGAGGGAGAGGGCGGCGGGAGGTTGGAGGTCTTCTACTGCGGCCTGTGGTATATCGAGTTTCGGGAGAGCATGTTAGTGGATTTCTGTTTCACAGGGGAGACTTGTGCAGGCCGCCGGACAGACTTCAGACTGTGGGGGATGGTGGTTGTAAGCAAGAGGGTTCCTACGTACGCCGCGATATCGAGATGCCCATTTCGAGACGAAGGATGTTGCGCTGGACGCCTCGACTGGGGTTGTTGAGGGCTGCGCCATGATTCCGGTCGCCATGGTTGGCCGTGAGTCAGATGACAAGATGAGAATTCGTGACCTGTGGTTTGGTATGATAGACTTTGTTTGTCTGCGCGGGTTCTGGGACGAGAAGCTCTTCCGAGGCGCCTGTCAGTGTGGTGATGGTAGTAGTACGAGGTGGTGGTTGTGGGGCAGGTGTCTTGCGATCTCATTTAGCGGTGGGATAATAATATGTTCAAGCTGTGGGGCTGCCGCCCGCGATGGTGGGGGCCCAGCCTTTCCGTCCGGTCCTGCGCACTCGGCCGAGATGAAGTAACGTCTTGCCTGCTCACGATATATAAATATAAAATGTTTAGATCAAATCAACAAATAGTATTTACCTCGACTACAATCACACATGTAGAGCAAAATTTTTTTGTGCATAGCAGGTAAAGGCGACTTGGTAGCCAATCCACGGCTATTGAAAATGGTTGGCGAAAGAAAACCCGCCGACGTCACTGGGGCTGGTTAGTGGTGGTTGCTTACAGCCTGCTTTTCCGTTCCACCTGACAAGTCAGAGGGGGCCAACGGGACTTTGGAAGGTGTGAGGAAGGGGGTGGGGGGTACATTTTCATTCTTGGAGAGCTGACAAGCCAATGCCTAGCACCTCAACCCCCAACCCCCCCCCCTTGGTGGGTGAGTGTCACACCTCCATCCTCTCCGATTCCCAAGATAAGCGACTTGTTCCCCAAGACATCATCGCTCTGACCAGTCCTGCCAATCCCATCCTCGACCTCCTCGAGTGTACTGACTGATTGATCGAAACAACCTTCTATGTCAGCCCTTCTCTAAGGCAAGTGACATCGAACTCAAGGTGAGAGATCCCCTTCTGTTGGCCTTTATCTCCGTTAAAGACCGGTTTCATCATCCCCCTGACCTTCGACGGGGAATACCGGAAGCGCGCTCTTGCCTAGTGCTTATTATTTATACCTCGAGAGCGATTGAACCTGCTTCACATCGCGACTCTTGAAGAACTTCGATTTACTGATGACAGCCAAGGTAGCTGCGTGAGAGTTCACACCTTCTCTGCCTCACAAGATGTCGCACCTTTACCCTCGTTTCGAGGTCCTCCAAAAGACCTTCCCGAGCCAGTCCCAGGATGGGCTGAAGGCGCGAAGCAGCCGAGGTGCCACTCCGTACCAGGCTCGCATGGACCTCTACTCTGCCTACTCGACCGTAGAGGACAAGGCCAAGAAGCTCTCTGCTGAGGCGACCGCCGAGTTCAACAAGGCTTCTGCTGCTGCGCAGTCCAAGACGGGCCAGATCGAGCTCTACTCCGGCAAGTACTATGCCGCGTGTACCTTTGGCGGACTGCTGGCCTGTGTGAGTCGAGATCCTTGTGCCTCATCATCATCACCTGGACTTTCAACGTACTCATCCCACGCTGTAGGGCCTGACGCACACGGCTGTCACACCTCTCGATGTCGTCAAGACCCGACGACAGGTGGATTCCAAGCTGTACACTGGCAACTTCCAGGCCTGGGGCAAGATCTACCGGACCGAGGGTCTCCGTGGTATCTTCACCGGCTGGAGCCCTACGTTCTTTGGCTACTCCGCCCAGGGTGCCTTCAAGTATGGTTGGTATGAGTACTTCAAGAAGACCTATGCGGACATCGCCGGTCCTGAGGCTGCCTACAAGTACAAGACCGGCCTTTACCTTGCTGCCTCTGCCTCGGCCGAGTTCCTAGCCGACATTGCTCTGTGCCCCTTCGAATCGGTCAAGGTGAGGATGCAGGCCAAGATCCCGAGCCCTTATACTGGCACATTCCACGGTATCAGCACGATTACGGCTACCGAAGGGTTTGGTGGTCTCTACAAGGGTCTCTATCCTCTCTGGGGCCGACAGATTCCCTATACTATGATGAAGTTGGTCTTGCCCTTCCAAATGCCGTCATTTTGATCCTGATAGGCTGTTTTGATCTAACGACTACGGCTAGGTTCGCCTCCTTCGAGACCATTGTCGAGATGATCTACGACCGCATGCCTGGATCCAAGAGCGACTACTCCAAGGCCACCCAGACTGGCGTTTCTTTCGTCGGTGGTTACCTGGCCGGTATCCTGTGTGCCATCGTCTCTCACCCTGCCGATGTGATGGTCTCCAAGCTGAACGCCTACCGCAAGCCGGGTGAGTCGTTTGGAACCGTGACCTCCAGGATCTACGCAGACATCGGCTTCAAGGGATTGTGGAATGGTCTCCCGGTGAGAATTGTAATGATTGGAACACTGACTGGTCTGCAATGGATGATCTATGTGAGTCACAGCCCCGTGGTCTTCGTTTCGCATGGAGCAGAGTTCAACTGACAAGGACAACCACAGGATTACTTCAAGATCTTCATGGGCTTTCCCACGACTGGTGGTGCAGCACCCCCTGCGAAAAAGGAGGAGTAAGTCATTTGAGTAGAGGGGGGGGGGGGAGAGATGATGATGATGCGAGAGAAATGATGGTATGGGCGTCCTATCGAGGATGTGGGCAATTGCATCCTAGAACAGATGACCAGGTGAAAAACCTGGTGACTTGTATTCAATTTGAGATAATTATTGCATGCGTGTTAAGTTTTTTGAGTTATTGAAACATTATGATACATTATGATACATTATGGTCTTCATACCAAAGAGTATCTTGCTCTTCTCTCAGGGCGTGTGCGCGCGGTTTTTCTTGATGTATCGCACTCGCTCGTACTTCCTCGTTCGCCTCTTCACTATTGGGCCCCTTGTCAGTAAGAGGGCCGCCAGCGTGTTAGTGGGTAGAGGGGGTCACTAAGGTATTACGTAGCGTAGTACTGCTGTAAGCTGGCGCACAGACCCCTGTTCCTTGCGATGCACTCTTTCGTCAGGGAGCCTTTTCCTTCTCGCGTAAGTAGCTCTAGAAAGGTCCCTGCTACAAACAGCCCTCTGAGAAAAAAAGACCACCCTTGATTTCAGCAGCAGCAGCAGCAGCAGCAACAACAACAACGACGACAAGAAAGACAGCACGATCATGGCAGACCAATCGATTGCTGAGGTCCTCACCTTCCCGACAGACCCTGCACAATTCGACAACGACGATCGCATCTCCTTCTCTAGGCTTGACAACAAGTACATTGCCGTACAGGAGTCAGATGGCACCGAGTTCGAGTTCGACGCGCAGTTGAAGCGATGGGTGCCTGTTTTGGACGAGACTGAGGAGGCCCTCATACAACAGCAGCAGAGCGCTTATGGTAGCACCAACGATGCTCCGTACGGTGACGGTGATGCCCAAGCACGCAATGGCAGAAAGAGAAGGCGAGATGACCTCGAGGTAAGCTGCGCATGCCGGTCCACCTGCATATATGTTGTCGCGTGGTTCCTCAGCGCGCGCCCGCCTCTCTCTCTCTCTCTCTCTCTCTCTCTCTCTCTCTCTCTCTCTCTCTCTCTCTCTCTCTCTCTCTCTCTTTCTCTTTCTCCCGTACCATCCTCCTCCCACGGTGATCCTCGACTGGCGCTTGACGCATACCGCATCGGAATCCCTCAGAGGATCAAGTCCCGAGATTGAGTTCGCCCAAGGGATAAAACAAGAAAGAATGGAAGAAAGGACATGGTGACCCACTGACACAAGCCACCGTTGCTGCTCCAGGACCAGGACAATAACAACAACGACGACAACAACGCCGCCACGTCTTCTTCGAATGGCAGGCGGAAGAACAAGAAACAAGCCACCCAACCAAAACAGCCGCCCCAGAACAGAGCCGTCTACGTCACAGGTCTGCCCCTCAATGTGACGGTCGACGAGGTGGCCGAGGTCTTTAGTCGCAAGTGCGGCGTCATCGCCGAGGAGATCGACAGCGGGCGGCCGCGGATCAAGCTGTACGCGGATGCCGCGGGCAACTTCAAGGGCGACGCGCTCGTGGTCTTCTTCAAGCCCCAGAGCGTCGACATGGCCATCATGCTGCTGGACGACACACACTTCCGGTATACAGAGTCAGGACTCGGGTCTGGCAAGATGCGCGTGCAGGCTGCCGACACCAGCTACAAGAAGACGCAGCAGCAGCCGCCGCCGGGCGACGGGGAGGGAGGGGGCGGCGAGGGCACACAGCAACCACACCCATCGAACAACGGCAGAGGCGGGGCTGGCAACAATAGCAAGGACCGGGAGAAGGTGATCAAGAAGACGCAGAAACTCGACGCGAAGCTGGCCGACTGGTCAGACGACGAGCCGGCCTACGTCCCCCCCGAGCAACGCACGGGCAAGAGAGACAAGATGGTCATCCTGAAGCACATGTTTACCAAGGAAGAGCTCGACGAGGACCCCGCGGCGCTGCTGGAGATCAAGGAGGACATTCGCGACGAGTGTGAGAAGCTGGGCGAGGTCACAAACGTGGTGCTGTACGACCTCGAGCCCGAGGGCGTCGTCAGCATTAAATTCCGGAAGCCCGAAGCAGCAGATGCCTGTGTGCAGCTGATGGACGGCCGAAGCTTTGGCGGCCAGAGGGTCGAGGCATATATACCCGCAGGCAAGCTGAAGTTCAAGAAGTCCAAGGACAATGATGATGAGGCTGGTGATGAGGAGGACTGAGAGAGGGAGAAAGGGGGGGGGGGGAGAGGTGAGTAATGTGAGGCTTTTGCGTACGATTTGTTACAACAACCACTCAGGTTATAGGCCCAGGGAGTTAAACGGCAGCGTGGCGTTTGGCATGGCAAATCATCTCAGTGCCTACCTAGACTGACCACCATCGACATCAAAAGATGATAAAAGTATGGCAGTCCTTTTTTTCTCTTTTTTTTTTTTTTTTTACAAGACGCTTCTGAAACTTATTCGGCACTACTTTATTCAAAATGGTATCAATCTGTGACTATTACATCCAAAAGACTCCGCTGCTTTACATAACACCAGATTCCAAACGCCGCCACCACCTTTGCAGCCTTTCATGAAAAAGCATGGTGCGGATGCCCTGCCCGAATTATTCCTTTGTTTGTCCCCCAACCCCCCTTCCCAATCCATCAAACTCATATAAACCCCAGGTTGAACACCCCCTGTAGCGTTAGGGAACGAAACAGTGGAGGATGCGAGAACTCACAGACAGTCCACGTATGGTGAACCTTTGTGTTTGTGTGTTTTTCGACAGAACACCAATTGCGATCATTATCGGCAACTAGCGAAGTGGGGTGAAGAGATTTTGTGTAAGTGTATGTGTGTGGTCATATCCTCAAAGAAAAGGAAAAGAAAAGAACGGAAGAAGAAAGAAAAAAGACAACTGAAGAATAAAAGCGTGCGTAGGCGTCTGTTGTGTGTGTGGAAAGATTGGGCTGCACGCTCTGCGTCAGTCTGGACCACGACGGCGGACGGGAATGATGGGGCTCGGTTAGGTATGTATGAAGCCAGTCTGGTTTCGGTTCTTTCTTGTCCCCTTTCCTCTCTTTCTCCCTCTCTTCTCCTTTTTAGGAAGGCTGCTGCATCACCAGGAGAGACTCGATGTCAACACGCTCCTCGACCGTGTACCAAATGGCGGCCTCGATGATCTTGCAGACCACGCGGAGGTCGCTCTCATCTGTCCTGGCTTGTCAGTCAAGGTCTTTCCCACGCCACATTTAACAGAGGAAAGGGGGGGGGGGGTGAACAGAAGGACCAAGAGAGATTAATGGGGGGCTGGCTCACCCCTCGGCGAGTACACGAGCACAAATGTCTCGGGCAGCGGGCTCCTGGGCCCCCACCACTTCCTATGGGCGCCAAAGGCCAGCGGGTGCCTCTCGGCCCAGCCCTTGGCCAGGACCTCAGCGATGTCGTCCGGGTGCAGGTTCATGTGCATGCTCCGATCGGAGCTGTGGATGTGGCAGACCTCGCCGTTGCCGCAGACGTGCTCGCTGACAGGGTGTCGGGCGAAGAGGGCAAAGCCGTGCTTCTCGAGGCAGCTGGTGGCGGTGCCGAAGCGGGAAGGGTGCAGGTAGGCGAGGCGGGTCAGGGCGGTGCGGAGGGAGGCGATGGTGGTAGGAGATCCGTGCTGGTTGAGCTGGCGCTGCGGGGCGAGGCCGGCGACGGTGGGGCGGGGGCCTGGGCGGTAGGGGAGGTTCTGCGGCGTGAGAATGCCGGCGGCAGGGCGAGAGATGGTGGTGGTGGTGGTGCTGCTGCTGGTGGTCGCTACTCGACGGGGTGGTGGGGAGAAGGGGTCGCGCAGGATAAAGAGGCGAAACCAGGCCAGGCGGGCGTAGCCGGCGAGTGTGGGCGGTGTGCCGCCGGGCCCGAGGCGGAGAAAGTTCTGGTAGTCGTTCCGGATAAGCAGGAGGAGAGGCACAGCGAGGATGCAGGACTCAAGCAGGAGGCGCGGGACAAAGTGCATCCCCATGAGGAGGAAGAGGGACCCTGCCAGGAGGGCTTTGGCGTCGAGGGTCATGCTGAAGGGGTCCTGCCGGATGACCATGTTCAGGGCCCTGAGGTGGTCAGCCCCTTGGGTGTTGTTGTTGTTGTTGTTGTTGTTGTTGTTGCTGCTGCTGCTGCTGCTGCTGCTGCTGCTGCCGCCGCCGCCGCCCATAAGGAGGAGGCTGGTCCTATCGTCCATCTTGAGGAGGGGTGTCGGCGGCATTTTCATGGGGCTGTCTCTGAAGGTCTCGCTGGTAGAGAGGGGCTCCGTCTGGGAGGCGGAGAACAGGGCCATGGCTGGTTTGTTCTTCTTGGAGGGTTATCTTGAAAAGGAGAGGAAGAAGGTGGATAGGCTATCGACTATTCTCTTCTCTCCAGGCCTGCCCTCTCTATCCCTCGGTACTTTTGATGTCCTTTGACAGACTTTCTTCCTGGTCTACCAAAGAATGATCCGACCAAGGACAGTCTGATAACTGACGTTGGAACGTGCTGATAGTTTCTTGTTGGAGATGGACAATAAATGTACTTCAGACCTCTTCTCATAAGATGGTCAGCCTCCAACGAGTATGGAGGTGAGGAAGGGTGTCGATTATATAATGTGGCGCCGCAGTTCCACGTCAGAATTATGTAGTAAGGGAAGATGTGGAGACAAGGTAGGTCACCGGTACGTCAAGTCAAGGGAGGGGAGAGGAGGAGGAGGAGGAGGAGGAGCAGGAGCAAGAGGGGGAATGACACCCACGCCTCACACTTGCTGAGGGTTTGAGGATTGGGAATTCTGTGGTAAGAGAGGCCTTTGCCAAAATTTCAGGAAGGAGGCTGTGATTATTTGAAAAAGCCTGACAACTGGTTGACCCAGTGCAAACGATGGTGGCAAGGAGGGGTAAAAAGATAGAAAGTAGACAGAACAAGCTCTCTTGTGTTTCTTCTTTTGCTGTTTTTCCAGACGCAGCGGTGTCCAGTATTTTAGAGGATTTCGGCGGTGCGTTGACCTAACGAGCGGGACGTGACAAGAGGCGGGAAGTGCAGCGCGCGGTCCCTGTCCTCGTGATGTTGTCAGGAGGAAGGGTGCAAGAGACGGTGAAGGACGAGTTGCGGCTGGCCAGGTCCGTTCCTTCCTCCAATCGGGAGCATCAATTCACCAGGTCTTAAATTCTCTAGACTCGAGTTGGAGATTGATGGCTTGACTAGATAGATAGATAAATGGCTGGAAGTGTTTTTCTGGGGGGAGGGGTGGGGGTGTGTTTCTTAGACTTCAAGCCTTCGAAGCCTCTTTCCTGTCCCTGTTGGGAGGGGACCCCAGGGACGACGTCGGAGGGCCCCTCGTACCATTATCGTGTATAAAATGTGTGTGACAGCAGTAAGCCACTGGCCATATACGAGGTTCATTGGCCACGCCACTCTCGTGTGTGTGTGTGTGTGGCCCGAGACAGGAACCGACTTCCTAACTATTCTGTCGTGGCCCCCCCGAGTGCCGTGTCCCGCACGATGCAGGCTGGGGTAGTACAACTCTCTACTGTTGTTGTAGTACTGTGTTGTAGTACAGAACACCAAGGAAGGGGCCATGAGCGGCATCGGAAGAGGGCAAACCTTCCCTTACTTTTTAGTTTGTTGTTCACCACCCAACGACCGACATCCCGAGTTTGGTGCAGTTGGGGGAATGACGTCGCTTTTTGGGGAACGCCAAGCAGCAGCAGTCAGCCGCCTGCGATGCTGCGGCGCCTGAACGAACCTCTTCTTTTTTCTGCGCGTGTGGCGGCGCCTCACGTGCTCTTGTGCTATGCTTATTATTCCTCGTGTCTGCTGTGCAATAGGAAGCAGACAGAATCCGCCACTTGGGCCCAAAACATCAGTATAATCTACAACTTATGAACTCGGTACTACTCGTATCTGGAAGTTCCAGCCAGTGTCTACTCGTGGGAATCCGCCTCTGCAAAGCGCAACGGGAGCGGTCTCCGGGGGGGCGGGGTCGTCCTGTCTTATTTGCTGAGGTACATACAGACTGAGAACCGGACCAAGATGTCGGATCGGGGGCCTTCCTCCAATCAATATTATGCCCGGGCAATTATTACTTTTTTTCTTCTCTTCCCCCCTTGAATTATACCTCATATTCTCATCTGTAAAAGAGTGCTCCTTTATCCTCCTATGTATAGTATATTCGGTCAGGATCTGGAACCCCCCTAAAAAGGGCATCAATTACCGGCTGTATTCCGCATAGTTTGGCATAGCGGGAGGGGCGCCGTGGGGCGGTTAAAATAAGCTTCATGGGCCGGAACTTCATGGTTACTGACTACCACAGTATGTAGGACCATGGGACCAAAAAAAAAAAAAAAACCAATAAGTAAGAAGCTGCCCGCGGCAACTCTCTGAGCTCGGGACGTGCTTTAAGTTCGGCCTGCTCGCCGGGCGGGAAGGCCGAAAGTTGTTGTTTGCCATGGGAGAGTGAAACACACAAATCTTGGGGGGCTTCGGTCTCCCAGACTGCGGGGGCCCAGCGAGTGTGTGACGATCAGGGAGGACGACATTAGCAGCGCATAGGGCAGGAAATGGTCCTGGTCGGACATGGGAGGATTTTCGCTTGAACATGTCAATCCTCTTTAAGTGAAAAGACGAATATACTCGTGCTGCGAGGCTAAAGCGTGATAAGAATGGCGACGCCTCGGGGAGGCAATTGGCCTCGAATAGCTGGTCACCAAGAAGTTATTTCAGTACCAATCTCCACAGCCTCGCGTCCCATGCAGTCTCAGCCTTGCATTGAAACGCGATTGCACTTGCACCCTGCAGATGCACACATTGCAAGTTTAAAATGCTACGACAACTTCGCACGGGTTTCGTCTTGAGTTTTTCATCATCCCAAATTTGTAGCAAAGATCTCGAGAGTGGTTCGTCTCGACAACTTCCCGAAGATATGACCTTCCGCGACCACTAAGGATGGTTTTGTTGATCAGATCACGTCAGACCCCAAAAATTCGCGATCAGCATGACGATGAGATGAATATCAGGCGTGACGCAACGGGAGCCCCCATCCAGAATCTGTTGGCACTTTGAGCCCACCCTCGTCATGGCGGTCTTGTTTATCTCTCTGTCTCTGGTTGTAAGGATGCAGCAACTCGAGCAGCAGTAGATCGCCTATCATCGCCCTTCATAGTAGTGGGCCGGGTGTACTGTAAGTTGGGGCATGTGAAAGCTGTCCAAGGGGGGGCCTTAATCCGGCCAGGATCTCTCCCCCCCCCCCCTCTCTGCCTATGATGGCGAAATCCCTTGATATTAGCCCAAGTCTCTTGAGTGCCGCAGTCGCAAGGTCCCGACTCCTGAGAGAGGCAGCTGCCAAGTGAATGGTGTGCCGATGTGTTGTTGTCTGAGCCTGAGATAGGGGAAATCGTGATCCTTACTCGAGTACGCTGCCTGGTCGATCAGGAGGGGCCCAATTTTTATAAAACAAGAGCCGCTTGGGAGGTCCCATCCCCTTCCCCGTTCACGCAGACACGTAATTCGAACAATTTACAATGACAATTACCGAAAACACAAGTAGTTCCACAAACCTCCCACATCTCATTGCCCTTTCCGGATTGTCCAACCGTCCTATCACCACTATGTAAGTATGTACAATGTAATGAGCACGCAGCAGCACGGAGCATCCATCTCGAGGCGACTCGCCTAAATGCAACACTCGCATCAGGGGTGGTTGGATGGATCGATCAAATTATCATCAAGATGACTGCAGCCTGCCCACATGGGCGCTGGCCCAGCAGGCAAACACGCATATCCATACATAGTACATAGTACCAATAACCATAGTACATACATGGTGGTACGGCACGGTAACAGAAGGGGAAGTTGGATAACCGAAAAAAAAAATACAAAAAAAAATTCAAGGCAGCCAGACAAGGCCAGCTAGCCAACCCAGGGCCGTTGCAGGCTTTTTTTGGGGGGGGGAGGGGGGTGGCTTCCTTAGCGAACAATAGGGATGCAGGGTGTGTGTGGGTAAGGCAGAAATATGATAGGGTAGGATGGGCTGCTGGTGTAACAGTTACCAGGGCCATATGCGCTAAGGGTGCAGTACCTAAGCTGTATCATCTATCCATCCATCCACGCGGGTCTGGGCTGGGCTGCAGCTTGCCTTTGTTCGTTGCTGAGCAACTTCTCGAACCTTGAATCCTCCTCCCTCCCACACCACCCCCCCCCCCCCACGAGCGTTTATCTCTCTCTGATGACGACAAAGATACTGTGGCACAAGGGGAGGTGGTGCAGCAGGGGTAAAAAATTGAAAATTTAACCCACACCCACCCATCACATCAACACCCCAGGAATCCAGCAGTCCAGCAATCCTATCACGATCGCAGTGGTCGTTCATACTCATCCTATGCTACTGTGTAACGTACATAGCATCTCCAAGACCCTGTGGCGGCTGCTGGCTGACCTATGCCGTTCCAATCTCTGCATCCAAGCCCATCATCGCATCGTATCACAGCCGCATGGCAGGTTGAGAGACCCCACAATACACCAAAAAAAAACCAACAAATAATTCAATGTCACAGTTGTCTGGTCAATCTCATCTCCTCTCTCTGGGTCTCGGCCTGTCATTTTCCAAGATTCCCTGTACGTATGCGCGGGCCCGCACGCATGTCTGCATTCATCCACCTTGTACCTTGTTTTTGGTCCTGGCCTATCGTGTCCCCCCCTTCCCCCTTCCCCTAAGCCTGCAGGTCTGGCTGGTCCTTGGCACGTTGGCTCTGCCTGCAAGTCCACACCCACCTATTGCCCCCTCCTCTCCCTCCCAATCCCCAGCCCACCCACATCACGTTACGCAGTATGTGGATACTAAGTTCCTCGTACTCTTTACAGTACACACGAGCCCACCCCCCCTTCGAGTCTCCTTTGATCTCCCGAGGAGGTCCTTCGACAAAACACTTTTTCTCTGGTTCACTTTGAACATTGAATAGAAACAAGCATACTATCTGTCTTAGAAGACATTCCACAGGACCCCTTCTCCTCACCGAAGTTCCGTCCTTGAGGTATGAACCATCTTGGCTAGGCCCGGTACTTTGTACATCCTGGGTACTTCAGCAGCCGCGAACCTGCCTGCAGATCCGCCGTCTCGATCGCCCGCAACCGCTAAAATCTCCATCCACCAACCTTTAGCCCAGTCCCATATTTCGCCAACCTCCCACTTTCGGTAGCGGCCCCCCCCCCCCCCAGGTCCTCAATAACAAACCTTGGGCTTTCATACCTTGCTTGTCCCCCCTTCTCCTCAAGCGGCCTTCACAAATACATACCTTCGAATCTTGGCCGAAGCGACGACCTTTATCTCGCTCCCCCCTTCACGATTGACTCTGGCAAACTTAGCCTCATTCCACTATACTCGAGACGAACTTTAACAGCGATTTGCATTGTTCCTCGCCTCTTGCTTTTAGTTTGCATTCCAGTATTGTTCCCCCCCCCCGCGTGGATAGGCCACGACCGAAACCAGCGCCACGACAGATCGTGCGCAAGCAAACCCTCCTATGCTGGGTCCGGTCCGCTTCTTAGCCTTAGAAGAGCATCCAACCTCCCCCCTCCTCCCCACTGCCGTGACCGCAGACGTCTCTCCTCTCGATTCGACGTCATGGGTCTTCCAAACCCCCTTCGACAGCGAGGGCCACAGCTACCCATCTACGAGAAGATCCCCAGGGACCAGTTATCATCACAGGAGGACGACGACTACGACCTCACAGATGACGACCGGGACGACTCTTCCTCGTCCGCCTCCTCGCCAAGCCGGGACTCGAGACGGACCAACTCGCTGTCCTCCAAGTCCGCCAAGCTCAAGAGGAAGCTCAATGTCAACGCTACCCTGGCCCCCCCAGTTACCACGCCCAACCTCCTGAGCCCGATGCTCACGCCCAGGAAACAGACCTTCACCCTCTCCCGCCGGGCCACAGGCGCCGGCCTCTACAGGCTTCCCAACAAGATCACGAGGTTTCTCTGCATCGGTCTCCTGGTCGGCATAATATTATTCATATCCGCCTTGGTCCATGCCGGCGTCGCAGAGAACCACAGGATACTCAAGGGCGAGCTGCCCTCGAGGCCCAGCGGCCCCAACGCCTGGGAGTCCTTCAACTTCCTCACCCGCTACTACGGCGGCATAAGGACCCTCACCCCTTTTGAGGACAACATCCCACAGTACCCGAGAAGTGAGGACGAGCTGCCTTTCAACGGGGACGAGCCCGTCCCAGCCTTCTACAGCGGCTCGCAGGAGCCCACCGAGGCTGCCCTGCCCCCGAGCAAGTCCTTCCCCAACGACTACCGAAATACAGTCCTTAGGGCCCAGAAGGTCAACGAGTGCTTCTTGGACGCCGAGCACAAGGTGAAGGTGCCCTACATCCGGTACTATGACGGACGGCCAGCCGGCTTTCCTCAGAATGTGCTGGGCTCCTACGAGCTCCTGTCTCTGCCCGAGGATATCTGCTTTGAGCGTCATGGCAGGCTTGGCCCTTACGGCTTCGGATACTCGGTCCGTTCTGGTGGTCTGGGCATCGGCGAGCATGGCGATAGTGATGGCTCTGAGCTCGTCTGGGACGAAACGCACCAGGTCGACTGGCGCAACACCGACTGGTCAGAAGTGCAGCGCAGCTGTTACCAGGCCAACGCCGATCTTTACAAGCCACTCACGCGCAGACACCATCCTCCACGCGGCTTCTACATCAACGAGAAGCTCGAGAACATGACCCTCTTCCGGAGGGACGATGGCATGCCCGCGATCGGAGAGGCCCTGCCACCAGGTGCAACCTACGACACAGCAGCAGCGCCATCGAAGCAGGGCGAGGGCGAGGAGGCTGCCCAGGCTGCTCAGGTTGCCGACAGCTCTGCAGCTGTGCCGAAGCCTGCCGGGACAGATCCCGAGGATGCTGTGGCAACGCCAGCAGGCGAGCTGTCTCGGACCGCCATCGTGATTCGCTGCTGGGACGAATACGACTGGCGGGAAGAGGATGTTGTGTACCTGCGCTCCATCATCACCGAGCTCTCCCTTGCGTCGGGCGGTCGATACGACGTCCACCTCCTCGTCCAGGTGAAGAACGACGCAATGTACCCCATCTGGGCTGACGACGAGGTATACGAAAAGAGAATCAAGGACACCGTGCCGAAGGAGCTGCAAAATATTGTCACTCTCTGGACAGAGACACAGATGCTCTCGCTGTACCAAGGCATTCATGACCTGTGGACACGAGGCAAGGACTTACCTGTTCATGGCGTGTACCGCGGACTCCAGATGGCCATGCAGTACTTTGCGTACAACCACCCCGAGTACGACTATTTCTGGCAGTGGGAGATGGACATCCGGTACACCGGTCACTACCTCGACCTGTTCACCAAGATGGAGAACTGGGCCAAGGAGCAGCCGCGGAAGGGCCTCTGGGAGCGAAATGCGCGCTTCTACATTCCGGTCGAACACGGTACCTGGGAGGATTTCAGCCAGATGGCGCGCGTGCAAGCTGAGATGGGTACCACCAGCGCCGATAATATCTGGAGCGCGATCGACAAGAAGAAGAAGCCCAAGAAGCCGCAAGAGCTGACCCGCGGCGAGAAGATGATCTGGGGCCCAGTGCGTCCGTCAGACCCGAACGACTGGTTCGAGCCCGAGAACGACCCCGTCCCGCCTACGACCTACGAGCACGACAAGTACCAGTGGGGTGTTGGCGAGGAGGCGGACCTGATCACGCTGAACCCCATGTTCGACCCAGAAGCAACCACTTGGCTCCTGGCCGACGATATCACCGGTTACAACGAGACCGATAAGGCGGGGAAACCACCACGCCGTGCGCAGATCATCACCGCCAGCCGCATGTCCCGCAGGTTGCTCTTGACCATGCATCGTGAGACCGCCTTCAAGAAGCACCACGCCTTCCCGGAGATGTGGCCTGCGACGGTCGCCCTTCAGCACGGGTACAAGGCTGTCTTCGTACCCCATCCTCTCTATGTCGATCGCGAGTGGCCAACCCAGTTCATGGCGGCCGTGTACAACGGCGGCAAGAATGGTGCGTCAGGTGGATCGCGGACGAGCGTGTTCGGGCAGCGCGAGCACAACCTGCAAGGGCTCACCTGGTTCTACAACTCTGGCTTCGCCCCGAATCTGTACCGGCGCTGGCTGGGCCTGAAGGTCAACAATGACGGCGGCGAGGAGTTCGAGCTGACTCGTGATATGACCAAGGACGAGACGTCGGTCGGCCAGATGAGAGGTGGTGAGGGCCGTATGTGTCTCCCACCGATGCTGATCCACCCGATCAAGGGCGTGGATCTGCCGGTTGAGCAGTACGATGAGGTCGAGGTCCCTGAGTCTGACCCGAGCGCGTGAGCGGGGTTTTATTGAGACGTGAGAGGAAATCAGCCAGACAGCTGGGAATCGGGCTGGCCCTCTAGGGGTTAATATGGTGTTATGGATTCATCGAGGAGGAAGAGGCTGTGCCTCGAGCAAGGCTTATGCGAGATGGACAACCCGCTTGAATCGGCCGCTTCAATTGGGGGGTTTTACAAATCCAGCATCATCTGGCAAGGGAAAGGAAGGGGCCATCAAACGGAGTTTTAAGGCGTCATTCCGGGCAAGCAAATGGGGTGTTTTGGGCTGCTTACGGGTGAGATCTTGGTGGCGTGGTTGCTCACAAGCAGGAAATACCATTGGTACACAGCATTGGGGTTCTTTTCTTTCTTTGCATTACCGGTCTTCATTCCCGGTTGCACATTGGGCTTTTTTCCTTGTCACTCTTTTTTCTTTGTCGCATAGACAACCATGGGTTGTTTGTATATCAGGGACGGCGATGGAAAAGATGGGGAATCCTGTCCCCCCCCCCCCCCCTTAAAACCATGAGAATAGTCCCCTGGGGTGTACATAACTTTCCTGTGAATAGTCTAGATCCAGCACCTGGCTGTGGTGTTCTAATGATGAGTGATGAATGAAGACGAGATCTAGTGACCATCCTGTTGTCCCATAGCATGTGTATGTTCTGGTGTGTGAGAGTTTGTGTGTGAGTTCATCTACAGGAGTGCGTATCCTGGACAGAATGGTCTGGGCTCATTCTTCGCATTGCACATCTCTGGTGTGCTATGTTCTCAATTATTCAAGGAATGATGTACCTATGCATGCAATTTATCCCATATAGATGGAGTCAGTAGGTAGGGGGCCTGTGGATGTCAGACTTCGGACCTGTCTACGTATGGTTATTTTCTGTTTTGCTGCTTCCTTGGCCTTATGCCTCTCTTCCAGACCTGCCTACCTATCTGTCGTTGGCTCTTAAGTAGCCACTGAGTTCTGCTTTATGGATTTTGGGTTTTCTTGTTCTTGCCTGATCGAGAGCTTTTGCAGCCTGGTGACTGACTGTACATCCAGGTCTATTGTCCTATATCGTCTTTGAAGGGCTAAAGGCCAGTTCGACACAACTAAGACAGAGTAAGTATTTTATGCCTAACAGGACAATTGGTGTTGGTCTTATGCATTTCTGTCTTCATATCATGTCATTAAAACTGTCCCCTTTCATCCACGCCCCTTTCACACTCCTTCCTTTTCCCTCTGGACATCTATGCTTACGTACGCCAAGCATGCTTTTCAGTTTGAGATTGTCTCTTGCGTCCGAGAGTTCTGTTGAATTCGTGTGGGTATGTAATAGAAGAAATGAAAACCAAACTCGCTGCATTCAACACCCCGTATGCCATAGCCCATACACAGGGTTTTCTCCTTTGTATCCCAGAGTCGCCCATTTCTCTTCTTGTTTTCTTCTCTCTTTTTCTACACCACCCTCTTCACCTCGAAGAATCTCCTCAGCCACCAGACCTGGAACACGGACTCGCCGATGACGACGCCGAGGATGAAGACATTCCACCATTTGACACGGCTGTTTGTGCTCTCTGCGGTGTTGCGGTGGGTGCGCTCGCGGACGACGATGTAGGACTGCTCGTCCTTGACCTGAGCGAGGAGGTCGGACAGTTTCTTGACTGTTTTGGTTTCCCCCGGCTGGTCAGCAGCATTCCTCGGGCGGCATATTGCAGGACAGAACAGGAAAGCCAGATAGGGGAGTAGAATTACCTTCAGCCTCCAGAGGATCGGATGGCGCGTCCGACTCTGACACGTAGACGATGCCGTGGACGTTGAACGAGACCTCCTTGCTCGAGGCGCCCCAGTGGTCGTTGCCGAAGCAGTAGATGAACTTGCCGTCGTGCTTGGCGTCGAAGGAGTGATCGCCGTTGGAGACGGACTTCTCGAAGACCTCGTACTGGCCTGAGGGGTTTGTGATCTGTTCGGAGGGGGAATTGATTTGCCCTTGTTAGCCATATTGCTTGCTGCTTCCTCTTGCTCCCCTCGTTGGAGACACGGGAACCATGTGGATGGGCGATTTCATACCCAAAAGTCAATGTCTAGGTTTCCTGCGCTGCCGAATTCCCTGTCGCCGACCTGGAACGACACGGTCATCTTGTCGTCCTTGTGCAGCTGCTCGTGGAAGCACTCGCGGCCGTGGGCGGGCAGCTGGATGTTGTGGGCCACCACGGTGGAGGAGAACAGCCCTGCTGCTGCCAAAAGCAGCGACGAGGCTGAGAGGAACTGCATCGTTTTCTTTTATTTTTCCCTCCTTCCACAACAAAGTCTTGACGATGGAGTGTGATTGGACGGGTGGAGGTGAGAGGAGGGTTGGTGATGGTGGCTTGTGCTGGTTTGGGACGCTGGTCGTCGTCGCCAATTCGCAGGTAGCTGGGGCTCTGAAGGGGACAGCTTGGCGGGTTCAGAAGCTCTCGAAAAGCTGACACCCGCGACCGAGTCGGCAGGCCCCCCCCCCCCCGGCGGCAGTGAATTTGTTCCCGCCGGAAGGCAGTTGTATACCCTGGTCCCCCGGTGGAGGTACGCGAGAGATAGCGTCGCACAGGTAATGAGATAAGGTATCGCAGCAGGGGCTGGGAGGTACTGCCCCAGTTGACCTTCAGGAGAACCTCCCCTGGCGAACAGCGCTGGAAGCAGGCTCTCTCTGTCCTGCACAGGGCCGGTTGCGTAAAGGGGTCTCCACAGACTTGGCCCTGGCCAATAGATGGCTCAGCGACTGGAAGCTGGGGGGCTCTCAGCTGTCACCCTTTCCCTGTCATGGCCCTTCCTGCCCTGCCCTGCCCAGTGGAACTTTGCCCTGCTGTCAATTAGCGCTCACTGCCCGCCCACCAGTCACTGCAGTCATTCACTGCCACCGGGGCCTGAGCAGCGCCTGGGCTCACCCATCCCAGCCCCGGCACAGGTCTGCGCTTGGCCCAATTTTCAAACAACCAACCTGTTCTGTTCGGAACCTCTTCTCTCTCCCACGTTCTAACGGGCCCGTTTATTTTTCTAACCTTGCCTCTGCCTCTACCCTCCTACTACTTACCTACTACTTACTCCCTTCACACCGACAATCGCAACTCGACTACGACCCAAGTGGCCATCGCATCTCTGCACAATCACCAAAGTTGCTACTCGGCATCACTCTCAAGTCTCGACTCGCCCACACAGAGTTGAGAAACTTCGATCTCAAGGTGAGCACGACCTTCTTCGCACACGCCGCTGTCCCGTCTCCTGCTCCGGCGGCCCATCGTGACACGTTCGCACATCCCTGGGCCTTTCACACACAATTGCCACTCTCACCAGTTGGCAGTATCGTGACCATCACCAACCCCCCCCCCCCCCCCACCCTCCTCGTCGCCGTCATCGACGTCTCCATCGCTGCCTAGGCATCAGCATTTGGTTCTGCATGCGCCGCGCGATCTTCTTGACACATGTCCTGAACCCAATTCATACCCTGTTCTGTCCTACCCTTCATCCAGCCAGGATCAGGCGCCCCTTACCGCGGCCGAGGCGTTGGCTTTGTCGACCTCTCTCGTCTTTCCAAACGTGTCCTGTCCTTCTTTTTTCTCTCTTCTCCGCCTTGGCTGTCATCTCCGCCGTATTGAACATAAACCTCTTCTATCCCGTCTCGCGACTTTGGACGGAAAGACTTGTCTCTGTTCACCCTCTCATCGCCCGTCGTCCATCTTCGTCACTCTTTGCTATCATCATTGTTACAGCGCTTCACGGCGTGCGCGGAAGCATTCAAGATCACTTTTTGCTGACCTCAAGAACGCCGCTCCCTCTAGGTCACGCGCCCGTCGCAAAACTCCCCCTACTTTAATAGTCGATCCCCCCCACAAACACCGCCAAGATGGGTATGGCACTTTCGTCTTTCGCCGGCATCTTCCAGAAATGGATCGGCAAGAAGGAGATGCGAATTCTGATGGTTGGTCTCGACGCCGCCGGAAAGACCACTATCCTTTACAAGCTCAAGCTCGGTGAGATCGTCACCACGATCCCCACCATTGGTACGTTTGCGTTCAAGACCTCCTCATTGGCGCCCTGTCCGGACCATCTGGATGTTGCGCTCAGGAAGAGCCCTGTCGAGCTGACTGCGTGATTGTTGTCTGTAGGTTTCAACGTCGAGACTGTCGAGTACAAGAACATCTCTTTCACCGTGTGGGATGTCGGTGGTCAGGACAAGATCCGTCCTCTGTGGAGGCACTACTTCCAGAACACCCAGGGTATCATCTTCGTCGTGGACAGCAACGATCGTGATCGTGTTGTCGAGGCTCGTGAGGAGCTGCAGCGCATGCTGAACGAGGATGAGCTGCGCGAGGCAGCCCTGCTGGTCTTTGCCAACAAGCAAGATCTTCCCGTAAGCACATGAGGACCCAGGCCTTCTTCTGTCTGCCCTTGAGGGAGGGCATCAAGATTAGCAAAGCTGACTATGATCAATAGAACGCCATGAACGCCGCCGAGATCACAGACAAGCTCGGCCTCCACAGCTTGCGGTCGCGCCAGTGGGTACGTACACACGTCATGACCCCACCACTGTAATAATGGGAACAGAGTTGCTAATATATCGATAGTATATCCAATCCACTTGCGCCACCAGCGGTGATGGTCTCTACGAAGGTCTCGAGTGGCTGTCCAACGTCGTCAAGAACAAGAACTAAGGCGGTCACGGTCGAGGGACACGATCCGCCGGGGCCCATTCGGTTGTACTTCGCAGGGCAATCTCACGACGATCGAATGACATGATACATGCATGGACGCTCTCAACCCCCATGAACTTTTGCATCTCCTTGTGATGGGTCATGAGCGATTCATAGTGGGACCGCTCGTGGGAGCAGTCGGAGGACGTTTCGCGTGTTTGGTCTTTTTGCGGCATGAAGGGTGGGAAGGGGCGCAAGGGGCGGGGGGCTCTTGGAATCTTTGTACGATTTGTGGAATGATTCTGACTCTTTTTCCTCTACCGAGAACGTTACGGGCCCCCTTTTTCTCAACGGCAGCTTTGTGATAAGGGGAGGGAGAAGGACATGAGTCTGGGGCGGGGTGACCTCGCGGTGCCTTTTTGTTTCTTGGCTCCTCTCTCCATGCTCCTCGTCCTCTTCCGGGCATCAGGTGTGTGAGCAGAGAGAAAAAAAAGGAAGTTCGTTCATAAAACACCATTTCACTATCCCCGTTGCAGAGCAGGAGTCTTTTCATGTTCGTCGTCAACTTTACATAGACTGGTTAATTGTTCTTTTTTCCCCTACTGTCCACCTCCATTTGGTTTTGACAAGCGGCTTCTAATAAACGATTATCGTGTGACCTGACGTTAGCCAAATGGAAAGTCCTCCCGGCCTCCTGGAATGTTATTGTCTCGTACAAAACCCACGTCACCATTGCGGTCACATGTGGTTTTTTTTATGAGGGAGTTTTTTTTTGTTTTTTTTAATGAATATAGCATTCGCGCAATTGGATGTGCCAAGGTCTATAACATTCACATACACAGAGGGAGAGTAGAAAGACTCGGGCAGAGGGGGGGACAGGTGGCGAATTCGGCGACGGAACAACTCTTGAGCCATCTGATCTATCCGGCTCAGCCGCGGGGTTCGTTCTAAAATGGTGTCTGTCGCTGTGCCGCATTGCTTTAGTGGTGTGGTTGGTTGGTCGGCCCTGGAAGACGATGATGATGATTTGATGGCTGTGGGCCATCCTGGTGAAGCCATGTTTGCTTACCGCACAGCGATTTTTCTTTTTTTTCTATGGGGAGGGGGGGGGGGTAGCTCTTCAGTTCTCCTTGTTGGGATTGGATGAGTGGGCCCTTTCTGTCTACTTTGCTACTGTTGTCAGTTTATTATTTGTCTCTGCTGGGCTGGGTTGGGTTTGGTTCGGACCTTCTCTTGAGACAAGGAGGGGCTAGCTGGAGAGAAGGGCTGGGGGCGTGTGTGACACAGAGAGACAGTGAGAGCACGTGGGTGTGGGTTCGGAGGGGCGTCTGCAGAATGGCTGAAGGGTGGTTGTTGTTCTTCTTCCTCAGATGAGCATGGTTGTATTGTGTGGCTTGGTTATAGAAAAGGGGGGGGGGGGTTGTATTGTATGATATTGTCGACGTGCTTTGAGTCCTGAATGTCTTTCAACTGCTGAACTCTCTACTCATGTTGGTTGACAGGGAAGGAGAAGGGGGGAAAAAGGAAAGAAAGAAAGCATTCCTCGTCTTCCCATCCCACTGCGAATCTAAAGAAGGAACTTGTATTGGCTGAAAGCATGTATGCTCTGATAAATCGAAAAGACCTTGAGGCCATTCCCCTTATGCGATGGGATAAGCCAGTAATAGAATAGGGACGACGTTCACGTTGGTGGTGGTGATCATTTCCTGGAAAAAGAGAACAATTGTTTTTGGTATCATGAGCAGAGATGTGATCAAAGACATATATATACTTAAGTGCATATCGAAACGCAACAGAATCCCACAAAATTCAACCGTCTGCCACACCACGCTCCCATTTCATGCAACCTTTACCATTATAATTAAAAAAGTCCACAAACACCGTCAATGCAAAAGTCCTTTTCTTCTTCTTTTTTCTTTTTTTCCAGTCTGATGACCACCCCCCATCTTATCTACCCTATTCCCCCCCTTTCGGCTTGGCATGTACCTCTAATCCTGAACCATCCGCACTGATCCTCACTACGGCGGTATCGTTCATCTTGACCTCACCCCGGATGATCTTATCTGCCAGCCTGTTGCCGATCTCGTGCGTGATCAGCCTGTTGAGCGGGCGGGCGCCGAACTTCGGGTCGTAGCCCTTGTCGGCGAGCCACTGCCTGATGTCGTCGGGCACGTCGAGGGTGATGCGCCTGTCGCTGAGGCGGGCCTGGAGCTCGCGGAGGCGGATGTCGACGATGTCGCGGAGGGCCTCGCGCGAGAGACGCTTGAAGATGATGAACTCGTCGAGCCGGTTGAGGAACTCAGGCGGGTAGTTGGCGGCGACGACGTCGAGCACGGCCTTCTTGACGTCCGGGCTGATGTCGCCCGTCTCGGTCTCCTTGTAAGGGTGGATTGGGTCCGCGCCCACAAGGATGTCGGCGCCGAGGTTGGACGTCAGAACGATGATGGTGTTCTTGAAGTCGACCTTGTGGCCCTGGGCGTCGGTGAGATACCCCTCGTCCAGGACCTGCAGGAGCAGCGCCGAGATGTCCCGGTGGGCCTTCTCGAACTCGTCAAAGAGCAGTACCGCGTAGGGCTTGCGGCGCACCTGCTCTGTCAGCTGCCCGGCGTCCTCATAGCCGACGTAGCCCGACGGCGCACCGATCAGACGCGAGATGGTGTGTTTCTCCTGGAACTCGCTCATGTCGAAGCGCACGACCGCCGACTCGGTCGAAAACAGGAAGCCGGCGAGCTTCTTGCACAGCTCCGTCTTGCCCACGCCGGTAGGGCCGAGGAAGAAGAAGGAGGCGAGCGGGCGGTTCTCGCCCGACAAGCCGGCGCGCTGCATCCGAACGGCGTTTGCCACAGCCCTGAGGGCCTCGTCCTGGCCCTTGACGGCTTGTCTGAGGTTGTCCTCCATGTGGATGAGCTTCTCGATGTGCCCGCTCGTCAGCTTCGACACAGGGATGCCCGTGATCCTGGCTACCACCGTGGCGATGTCGTCGGCCGTGACCGAGTCGTGGATCAGGGTGTCGCCCGAGGTGGTTGTTGATGATGCCTGCTGCTCTCCTTCCTTGGGCAGCTTCTGCTCCAGGGCCGGTATCGCGCTGTACCGCAGCTCTGAGGCCCTGGCAAAGTTGCCCTCCCTCTGCGCCATCTCCAGCTCGATCTTGGCCCGGTCAAGTTCCGCCTGCGTCTGCTTGATGGTCTCTATCTCGCCACGCTCCTTGTCCCACCGCTCCGTGAGCACCTTGACCTCTTCCTGGAGCCTCGCGAGGTCCGCCTCGAGTTTCTCCCTCCTCTCTCGGCTGGCGACGTCCGACTCTTTCCGCAGGCTCTCCAGCTCGATCTGGATGGTCATGATCCTCTGGTCCAGCTTCATGATATCCTCGGGCTTGCTCTCCTGCTGCAGGCGAAGAGAGCTGGCCGCCTCGTCCATCAGATCAATAGCCTTGTCGGGCAAGAATCGATCCGTAATATACCGATTGCTCAGCGTCGCGGCTGCCACCAGCGCCCCGTCTGTGATGCGCACACCGTGGTGTACCTCGTATTTGTCCTTGATGCCGCGGAGAATGCTGATGGTGTCCTCGACCGTCGGCTCGTTCACCAGGATGGGCTGGAACCGTCGTGCCAGCGCAACATCCTTCTCTATGATGCGGTACTCGTTGAGGGTCGTGGCGCCGCAGCACTGCAGTTCTCCGCGCGACAGGGCGGGCTTGAGCAGGTTGGACGCGTCGATGCTGCCCTCCGCCTTGCCGAGACCCAGGAGTGTGTGCAGCTCGTCGATAAAGAGGATCACCTGACCCTCGGCCTGCTCGACCTCTTGCAGCACCTTCTTGAGCCTCTCCTCGAAATCGCCTCGGAACTTGGCGCCCGCGATGAGGGAGCCCAGGTCAAGCGATATGACCCGCTTGTTCTTGATGCTCTCGGGCACGTCGCCGCGCACGATGCGCAGGGCCAGCCCCTCCAGGATCGCCGTCTTGCCCGTCCCCGCCTGTCCGATCAGCACAGGGTTGTTCTTGGTGCGCCGCGAGAGCACCTGGATCGTCCGCTGGATCTCAGCGTCCCGTCCGATCACAGGATCCAGTTTGCCCTCCTTCGCCTTGGCTGTCAGGTCTATGCCGTACTGCTCGAGCGCGGGCTTCTCCTCCTCGCCGCTCATGTTCATCCGGTGGGTGCCGCCCGGCGGGTGGGGGCGGCCGTTGGCATAGTGCCGGACGGACGAGACGGAGGAGGAGGGCAGTCGTATCGACGAGGTACTTGCTGTTGTTGAAGATTGGAGGGCTGGTGTGGAAAGTGGCCCGGCCGCGAGAGGTTGGATGGCGGTCGTTCGTGGGGTGAGTCGTCGAATCGTCGGCGCACTGGCAATGCGCCGGGTGGACGTGAGGAATTGACGTCTTGTCAACATGGTGGTGGTGATGGTGAATTGTTGTGGACACTATGGGAGGAGAGGGTGTATCAGGAAAGAGGAGAAAAGCATCATGTCTAGGATTGAAATAAGGAATTGTGGCTATAGGGTGGGAATGCCTCCTTGACTGACTGACTGACGACATGGAAAATGATGGCGAAACTCCAAGATTGGAGACTCGACACCTCGAGATGCTTCTGGAAAGTCCACTAGCACTCTCTCCCAAGCTCCAGGATCCCGGTCCATTTCTTATCGATAAAGCTATACCCCTGCATCCTGGCGCTAAACTTTTCTTCAAAAACATTGCACAGAAAATAACTTCAACTTTTGTTCTTTTCCCCCTTCCTCCCACGTCCAAGGTCTACTACACCCAGAGGTTTTCCAGCTGGGACTGGCACATATTGGATCAAATGGGATGATCCTTTCAACTGTGAATCATGGTCTCTGGACACCATCATTCACCATGCAAATTTAAATGGTATGTACATGCTTCCTCTTGACTTGAAGAACTTCATCCTTCTTCTTCTTCTTCATCTTCTTCACCTTTTCCCCTACTCTACATGATGAGAAAATTGGTCCGTGTTTCTGAGCAGACTCAAGACCTGTTCAAATGAGGATAACAACAAGCACTGAGTGCATCTCTGAATCACACATCTATCTTTTTGTTGGCAGTTCTTTTCAAGTGTTTATGATGAGATGAGGTCACAATTGCTGATGTGTTCCCAGACTAGGGTGTCCTTTTTAACTCAACTCTAGACAAGTAGTCAGTATCAATTTTAAATGTCTTGTCAAAATGTCAATTCTTCTCCATGGCCCTCTTTCAAAGGTGCCATCTCTATCATGAATAAGTTGTTGAATGAACTCCCACCACATACTTGTTGAATAATCCCTTGTCCAATGCCAATCCCATTTTTTCGAGTCCATCCCGTCACATCATAAACATCGTACAAGTGCGATATGCAAATCATGACCGAGCTAAGAAGGGTATCTCTGCCGTTGTCCTTCGGTCACCTCACTCCCTCTTTCGCCATCTCCTTCCTCTCCCTGCCTCTCTCTCTCTCTCTCTCTCTCAGTGGTGGAACAGACGGATGTTCTGCTCAATGAAGGTGATGCCCAGCTTCTCGGCCGTCTCAAAGACGGGCTGGTCGTTTTGGCTGCCGCCGGGAGCAGCAATGTACTTGACACCGGACTTGGCGGCGCGGTACACATTGTCGGTGAAGGGGAACTGCGCCAAAAATGTCAATAAAAACTCTTGTGCCCATCTATGACTTGTGAGAGACGTTGGAAGAAAGAGATACTCACGAAGGCATCGCTGGAGACAGCAACGTCAGTCAGCTTCTTGAGCCACTCCTCACGCTCCTCCTCGGTAAAAGGCTTGGGAACCTCATCGAAGGTCGCCTCGAAGGCCTCCCGCTCAGGGCCATCCTTGGGCAGCTCGCCGCTGACCAGCAGATCGATGGCATTGCTCTTGTCGGCACGCTTGGTGCCCTTCTTCCACTTGAGGCTAAGGACGCGGGGGTTGAAGCGAAGCCAGAAGTTGTCGGCCTTGTCGCCCGCCAGACGAGTGCAGTGGATGCGAGACTGTTGGCCAGCACCCAGGCCGATGACCTGGCCCCGGTACGCGTAGCAGACCGAGTTGCTCTGGGTGTACTTCAGCGCAATCGTGGCGACGGTCAGGTCGCGCAGCGCGCTCTCGGGCACGTTGGCATTATCCTTGGGCGTGATGACTGTGCCGAAGGAAGTGGGGGAGAGGGCAACATCATTGCGCTGCTGGGCCAAGGTCACTCCGTACACAGTGCGAGCCTCCCTCTTGTTGGGCTCGTACTCGGGGTCCATCTGCAGGACGAGATACTTGCCTCCCTTCTTCTTCTTGAGGATCTCCAGCGCCGCATCCTCGTACCCTGGTGCGATGACGCCGTCCGAGACCTCCTTGGAGATGATGCTAGCAGTTGCGACATCGACAACGTCGCTCAGCGCAATGAAGTCGCCGAAGCTGCTCATGCGGTCCGCACCACGAGCACGGGCATACGCCTGGGCCAGGCCGGACTCATCGATGCCTGCGATATCCTCGACGAAGAAGGCCTTCTTCTCCTCCGCACTCAGGGGCAGGCCGATCGCGGCACCGGCGGGCGAGACGTGCTTGAAGCTGGCAGCTGCGGGCTTGTCCAGTGCCTGCTTCAGCTCCTTGACCAGAGGCCAGCTGTTAAGGGCGTCGAGCAGGTTGATGTAGCCAGGCGAGCCACAGAGCACCTTGAAGGGCAGCTGGCCCTCCTTGACGTACGCCTCAGCAGGCTTCTGGTGTGGGTTGGCACCGTACCGCAGGGCCATGTACTGGTGACCGTCAGCAGCGTACTTCTTACGGAAGAAGTCGGAGATGGCGGCGTCGTAGTCTGCGGTGTGCTCGAAGGCCTTCAGGGCATACAGCTGGCGGCTGGACTCCTTGACCTCGCCGTTCTCGAGCTCCTTGAGAAACTCGGCATAGTCGGCCGGGTCGCTGAGGATTGTGACCCGGGAGTGGTTCTTGGCAGCAGCGCGGATCAGGGTCACGCCGCCGATATCAATCTCCTCCACAGCCTCGGGCACGGTCACGTTGATCTTCGCAACGGTGTCCTTGAAGGGGTAAAGGTTGCAGATCACGTAGTCCACCTTGTCGATACTCTGCTCCGCCAGGTCCTTCTCGTCTGACGCGAGGTTACGCGCGAGGATTCCTGCATGCACAGCGGGGTGGAGGGTCTTGACGCGGCCAGCCAGCATCTCGGGGGCCTTGGTGATGGCGGAAATGTCTCTGCACAGAAGAATTCTTGTGAGCCAATTGCCACGGCCAGGTAGGTAGGCGAAGGGGAGGGCACACATACTCAACTGGGAAACCAGACTCCCTGATCATCTTGGCAGTTCCTCCAGAGGCGAGGATACGAACATTCTGCTGGACGAGACCCTTGGCCAGGTCGAGCAGGCCAGTCTTGTCGTAGACAGAGACGATGGCAATGCGCTGCCCCACGCTCGCCTGGTCGGACATCTTGGGATGTTGCTTGTTGCTTGGCGAGCTTCTGATTAAGACTTGGGATCCAATTGGGCAGAGAGATTTCTTCAAGAGCGGAAGACAAGAAAGCTGCAAGTCAGGTCTGGGGAGAGATGAGTTTTAAAGATGAATTGAAAAAGGTCAACCACAACCTTGGGCGCGGCCCCTCTACGAAAAGCTCACACCCAGCCCTTAGCAAGAAAAATCGCGGGGTTCTGAAGTCAAAATTTTGGGGGGGCCCCATGTCCCACTGTCCCGCCGGAATCGGTGCCGCCAGGCCTGTGACGTTGTGCTGGAATCCAAGCGCGACCCTTCCATTGGGCAGAACCCCAGCATGAGATCCAGAACGGGAAAGCCAATGGCATAGTGCTGTGCTGAGTGGCACTGCTCAGGGCCTTGAGCACCTGGAGACCCCTGCCTCCCAAGTCATACAGAATACTTACGCGACACAGAACAGCCTTCTTTACGCGTCTCCCTTCACATTTCCTAAGGCTTGCACCTCCTCTCCTCCAAAAACAAGTCCAGAGGCTTCTTGTTTCGTCGTCTGTCCAAGACACCAAATGTCTCCCCATGCCTATGTACGGTGATCACGGCCTCAAACTGGTATGTTTATGTGCATCACCGTCCCGCATCCCACCCACGCGTTTTTCTTTTGCGCCAGCTCTCGCTCTCTCGCTCTCTCTCTCTCTCTCTGTGTGTGTGTGTGTCTTTCTGACAGTGGATAGGTCGTCCAAGCCAAAAGAGCCCAGAACTTAGCACACCTGCCGCCCTACGAGACCGAGCTCGTCCGCGAGGCGGCGCGTGAAGTGCGCGACCTAGATCGCGATGTCGCCAATATCCTGGAGCCGTTCCAGGGCTCCTTCGACCCGAATACGAACCAGGGCGCGGCCGGCACGCTCCTGACGAATCACTTGTCCATGCGGCGGAACAAGCGCTGCCTGCTCGCATACCACAAGACGAGGACGGATAAGCTTGAGGAGCTGGTGTGGCGCGGTGCGGACGTGGTCGACCTCTCTGGGCAGCAGGTCAGGGACGGGGCACGGGGTGCGGATGCTCCTGGGGCCGCCGGACGTCCCACCGATGGCGGCACTAGCAGCCTCAGTCCGCAGGAGGAGGACTACGTGAGGCAATATGGTGATCTGCTGGCTGCGTATAAGGGACAATGGACCGATATCGATCTGACGGGGACGTTGGAACCCCCGAGAGATCTGTTCATCGACGTCCGCGTGTTGAAGGATGCGGGTGAGATCCAGACAGAATATGGGTATGTGGTTTTACTATTCAACTGCCTTTATCTTGAGCTGCGACTGACAATTATACAGTGCAATCACCTTGACGAAGAACAGCCAATTTTACGTCAGACAGGGAGATGTCGAACGACTGATCGCCCAAGGGTATCTGCAAAAATTGAGCTAGATGATCTTTTTTGCTTTTCTTTTTCACGGCTCACTCTATCAAGCTTGCGAGAGTGTCCCTCTTGCCCGGCCTGGAGGGGAAAGCAGCATGACACGCTCCAAAAGCTCTGGCTCTTTGGCCCCATACGTGCACATGAGCCATTGTGTGACTGTGATGGCGCGTGCAGACGATCGACCACACGGCTTGTCTCTCTCTCTCACAAGACATGCGGAGCAGCCAATCGATCACTTCCTGACTCGACCCTGGCTCTATCACCCACGATGGCGAATGAATGGCGCAAGAGAGTGAGTGAGCTACAGAACTGTTCACAACATGACAAAGTTCGAGAGCCGAAACCCACGGATTGCAGGCTCGCGTTAGGCTTGGCGACACGACATGATTGGCACTTGTCGGGCCCGTGGGGTGACACTGATGCATATTCGGACAAGTCATTATGCTGGGAGCAGGGTCAATATCGGGATGCGGAAGGGCACATGCAGTGCCAGGGAACTATATAACACCATGTACTATGTACTTGTGTATGCGACTACCCGCGTCGCAACGGAGGCGGTTGCCCATACCCCAAGGATGCGTGGGGAATGCGACTTTCCCCTCTACGCCGACGGCACATACCGTGTGGACCGATGCTGCTCCTCGACGATCTGCTGCGGATGCAGTTGACATGACGAAGCTGTGTTTCCGAAGATCAATAGTGCGGGCAGCGCAAGGGATGTTGCTTGCCATTACCTAATGACTACAACCTTAACATTAGCTCCCGCATTCGAGCGATGTTCGGGGGGTTCTACTGCATAAAGTCGCTGGTACGATACACAAGAGATACTACAATATGCATGGCAATGAGTTTTTTTGGGAAAAAATATGGGAGGTTTTCCCTCGTGACAGACCTCACGAGTCTGGCCCGGCTAGACTTGCTATGCTGGGGGAGACTGGGGAAACTCTGAGGCCTCAAGTGGCTCGATATAGCGAATGAGAAAGTCGCCCTCGAACTTTGTTTTTTTCCTTCTCTCTCTTTTCAAGCAGAACCTGACGTTCTAGACAAACGTCTCTCTTGGCGGAACTCGTTGGGGCTGCGCTACTACCATAGTACTACTGCTCTGGTACACGAGTAGATTTTGGTCGTTCTATTCTTCTCCACATCTGGCACCTGCAGCGGCTCTCGCCCGTCCCTGCTAAGAGCCCACAAGGGGAATTCTCATTCGTCAATTCCAGCCACCGCATTGCCTTTCCCGTCCTAGGAGGGAGCAGATCGAGGCTCTGCTGCTCGTACATACAGTATCTGTCGCCTCCCTCACCTGGTGGTCTATGTATATCTTTTTGGTTAGTAAAAATCATCTTCAAGATTTTCTCTTCATTAGCGACACAACCCCTCTTCCTACACCCCACACATACGAACATAAACCCTTTTCGTGAGCCATGTTTCGTCCCTTGCACCTGCAGCCGGTGGACACTGCTACAGCCGTACGACCAGATCAGCAAAAGTGAGTTGTTTTGATGCCCATAAACGGGCTTGGCAGGGCCGAGTCGCGCGCTTTGCTAGGAAAAGGGAAGGGGAAAAAAGAAAGGAAAGAAGGAAAAAAAGTGTTGGTGGGTCCACCATCCAACTAGCCATTGCGTTTTCCACTGCGGGAAGTTGTTGTCGCCCCTAAATCCTTGCCATTCCGCTTTTACTCTTGGGAAATTCTCTTGCATGGACCAGGATTGCTTGTGCTGGGTGGACTCGCAAGCACATGCTATCCAAGCAAGCTGCAACAGCAGCAGCAGCAGCAGCAGCAGCAGGTTGACCTGACCTTCAAGCGAAGGCTAAAACTCCAATCTCTGGGCCTTCAAGATAACAACATTTCCCCCCTCCGTCCCCTTCGTCTGGCTGTTTCGAGAGGTTCAAGGGAAGTCACGACTGTTCCTTTTCTTCTTACTTGCTTCTTCTCTATTCATCTGGCAGGTTGCGGCGGCAAGTGGTCTTTTACTCTCTCATCTCGTGTGACCGACCGTCTTTTCATTCCAACTCTCCTCCTGGTGTTCGCTCACCTGTACCGATCACACCTCCCAGCGTTCACCACCAGCGTCACATTTTGGTGCCAACCTTGTGTGTGCGTGTGTGTGTGTGCGCTTGCATCTCAACGTAACGTCTTGCTATCTCAACAAAAATACAGACAGCTGTCGCATGCCTCCTGAGAGACACACCTGGCCTGCATAAGCGCATCCACCCAACCCCATAGCTTCTTCATGAGGTATATCATCCTCAGGCTGGCACGAGTCCAGGAGTTGCTGGCCACTCTGGCTTCTTGGCCGCGATCGAGCTTCGCAATATAAACACCATATAACGAATGCGGTCATGGTTTCGCCGGGCCTAGGGTTCTCGTGGATTCGTCGTCAGTCTCTGAACGCCAGGGAGAACGACATTTCATCGCCCATGCCTCGTGCTTCGAGCCCACCTCGAGCCCCTGCTGCTCCTCAGAGCATCAGCGACCCACGGGCGCTGTCTTCCTCCACACCCACTGCTCACAGGGAACCTATACGCTCTTTTGTGTCCGGCAGCGTTCGGGATACTCCAGGTACGTGTTACATGAGATTGGGTGTGTACCCTGATGGCTCCCCTCCCTCACAGCAAGTCTGTGCGTCCGGGTCTACGCGCATGTGAACACCAATGTTTCAGTGGCGCTCATGCCACGCATAAGATTCATAAATAAGCCTCAAGATTGATAAGTCAGCGTCCTAAATCAAAATATGCTAAGCTGACTGAGATTTCTACCTGACAGCACCAATTGACAGTGCTCAGTATGCTGCAAGCGTTCGTGAAGACACGGCCGAGCTTGCTTCCTACTTCCTTTCGGACAAGAAGAATCCTGGGAGTTCCGACTTCTTGAATCGCCCGAGAAGGGGTTCCTCGCTACGTGGAACCCAGTCGGATGATGAGGAGGACGACACCGACCATGCTGGCGGGTCGTCGGACACCATACTCGAGGTGTCCGAGCCCCCCTCCCCTGAGGAGGATGACGATGCCGAGCAGCAGGATGATGGACCTTCGATGCTTGCGAATATGCTTCGGAGGTCGCCGCCTGAAAGCTACCAAGACCACCTCGCACCACAGTTCGGGACGGATCAGTCCTCCAGGCCGGCCAGATCTTCGGCACCCTTCGACGGGCGTTCTGGGACAAGTAGGAGAAGCCAGCCCGAGACTGGCGCTCTCTGGGCTGCTGATCCAGACATTGCGCCCGAGCAAGCCGTTGAGACGACGCCGTTGTTGAGACAAAAATCACAAGCCAGCTCACACCACCGAAACGGTCACGGTCGCGCAGACGGCGGCGATGTGGATGTTGAGGGCCAGAAGCCACCAAGACCCAGGAGCTGGCTGGCCCAGAGAGCAAGTCATGTTCAGCACTTGGCCAGGAGGGCGGGTAATCCTAAGGTGTGGGATGGCAAGGCGCTGGTGCACACGCTCCTGCTCGATCCGGCCAAGGCCCTTCCAGCTGTCTTCGTGGGCCTCATTCTGAATATCCTGGACGCCTTGTCATACGGCATGATCCTCTTCCCCCTCGGGAATCCCATCTTCGCAAATCTCGGACCGGCCGGCATCTCCATCTTCTACGTGAGCACCATCGTATCCCAGGTGGTCTTCTCCACGGGCAGCATATTCAAAGGAGGCGTGGGCTCTGAGCTCATCGAGGTCGTTCCTTTTTTCCACAGCATGGCCGGGACAGTCACATCCCTGGTGGGCGAGGAAGATCCAGACGCGGTGATTGCCACGACCATCTTCTGCTTCTGCCTCAGCTCCCTGATGACGGGCGCCGTCTTCTTCGCGATGGGCGCCTTGAAATTCGGGTACCTGGTCGGCTTTATTCCACGTCACATCCTGATCGGCTGCATAGGAGGTGTGGGCTGGTTCCTCGTGCAGACTGGCTTCGAGGTGTCCGCGAGGTTGGAGGGGAGCTTCCACTACGATCTCGAGACCGTCCGCCTGCTCTTTCGACCCGGCACGGTACCTCTGTGGACTATCCCCCTCGGTCTTGCTATCACCCTCTTTGTGCTCACGCAGTCCGACAAGCTCAAGGACAACCACTACGTCCTGCCTACTTTCATCTGCCTGGAACCCGCCATCTTTTGGTTTTTCGTCGTGGTGCTTGATTCGCTACAGCCAGAGCCGCTCCGCGAGACAGGCTGGATATTTGAGGCACCACCTGCTGGAGAGACCTGGTGGCATTTTTACACCTTGTTTAGTGAGTTCGGATCCATCCCCTCAGATGGATTGATCTATGTGCCAGAAAATGTGATTTGCTGACTCGTGTGATTGCAGAATTCAACCTCATCAGCTGGGAGGCGGTGGCTGAATGTGTGCCTGCAATGTTTGCCCTGACCTTTTTCGGAGTTCTTCACGTCCCCATCAACGTTCCAGCGCTTGCCCTGCAGACTGGCGAAGATCATGCGAACCTCGACCGTGAGTTGAAGCTGCACGGTCTGTCCAACTTTCTCTCGGGCTGCGCGGGTAGCATCCAAAACTATCTCGTCTACGCCAACAGTCAATTTTTCATCAAGTCGGGCGGCAACAGCCGGCTGGCTGGCTATCTTCTGGCAGCCGCAACAGGCGTCGTCATGGTCATCGGCCCTGTCATCATCGGCTTCATACCAGTGATGATGGTCGGAACGCTGATCTTCGTGCTTGGCTTCGAGCTGTTGATGAACGCGCTGTGGGATCCGAGGAAGAAGTTGAACTGGCTCGAGTACCTGACGGTAAGTCATCAATATTTTTTTTTTTTTTGGAGGGGTAATGGAGATCTTGTCTTATGAATTCAACTGGTTCTAACACTTTTTTTTTCTTTCTCCCCGTGAAAAAAGGTCGTGATTATTGTACTCGTCATGGGCATGTACGACTTTGTGGTGGGGATCGGCGTGGGTGTGATGCTCGCATTCGTGTCACTGATCTTCCAGGCATCAAGGGTTTCTGCAATCAGAGCCACGTACTCGGGCGAGGTCGTCGGATCCACCGTTAGGAGGAATCCCTCTCAGCAGCACTACCTCCAGAAGGTTGGCAACCAAATCTGCCTGATCAAGCTGTCTGGTTTCCTCTTTTTCGGGACCATCGTCAGCGTCGAGGAGAAGATTCGGCAGCTCACCGCCGACGACGAGTTCGAGAGGAGACCGATCAAGTTCCTGATCCTTGACCTCAGGCACGTTACTGGTCTGGACTACTCGGCTGGCGAGGCCTTCAGCACCGTCAGCCGGCTCTTGGCCGCAAAGCAGGTCGCCCTTGTGCTCAGCGGTGTGGACACAGAGGGTCCTCTGGGGCGTGACCTCCTGGCCGTGGGCCTGGGGACGAGCTCGAAGGACACGGAGGTGTTCTTCTGGCCCAATCTCAACATGGCCCTGGAGAGTTGCGAGAACGAGCTCCTGCGGACGCTGTACGCCAGCCAGGAGGCCCTGAGGGCGGCGTCCCGCAACGCCGCCGCCACGACAAGCCTCGACGTGCCGGTGGCCAAGAACCTGTGGTCAGGGGAGTTCGCCGACGACCACGGGCCAGCGTCCCTCCTGGCGAGCTCGCCCCGGCGCAGCCACCTGCACCAGGCGGCGCGCGAGTCCCTCAACCAGCGGGAGGTGGCGCGGCTCTCGCGGTGGCAGAACTTCAAGGAGCCCCTGCGGCTCATGCTGCAGATCTTCCATGACCTCTCGGAAAAGAACGAGGACTTTTGGGTGCGGGCCAAGGACTACTTCAGGCGGCAGGAGCTCCACCAGGGCGAGGTCCTCTTCCGGGCGGGCGAGGCGGCGACGGGGTTCTACCTGGTGGAGAGCGGAATCCTCCGCGGTGAGTATGACCTGCCGCAGGGCTGGTTATATGAGAGCATCGCGGCCGGGACGACGTGTGGAGAGCTGCCCTTCTTCAGCGAGACACCGCGGACGGCGACGGTGAGCGCAGAGAGGGACTGTGTGGTGTGGCTGATGGACCGCGAGGGGTGGGACGCACTGCAGAAGAAGGAGCCCGAGGTGGCGCAGGAGCTGTTGCGGATCTCGCTGAAGCTGACGAGCGAGCGGATGAGCGCCATCACGAGTTATGTGTTGACCATGGCGACTTGAGAAGAGCGGAGAGAGACTTGAGTTACTGATGGAAGAGTTACAAGGGGAAAGGAGGATGTGTTATTTTAGAGAGCCCCAGGAAGGGGGGGGGGGGCGATTGCACAAGTCAATTAAGAATGTTGGACTAAGCGATTGCATATTTTTTTTTTCCCTTCTCATCTTTTCTTTCACCCTCATGGCATTTGGCTATTCAATAGGCGGGTTTTACATATCATTGTAGTATTGTACGAATCTCGGGATGACAATAGGGACTTGCATATATATGTATGCATGCATGCGTGTCACCCAAAAAAAAATTAGAAGGCGTCTTGACCGGAAAGGAAGGGGGGGAAAAGGGAAAGAAAAAAGTCATGATGCTGACTGATGATGGATTTCATCTGGAAGCAAGCAGTATGCATTGAAAAGATGACTGACTGCCTCTCCCTCTTTGCCTCTTCAGATCATCTTCCCAGACCGTTGAATGAGGAACCTGCAATTGAGATAAGGGGGAAAAGCCAAGATCAGAAGAAGATCTATGGCTGGTGGATAGTTAGAGAAAGAAACGCTGGCCTCAAAGAGGAAGAAGCACATTTCTTGGTTTCGTTCTCTGGGGGGGGGGGGGGAGCAAGTGTGTGCGCTGGCTCCTGTAAAAAAAACAATAAAAAAAAAAAAAAACAAAAAAAAAAAGAAAGATAAAAAAAAAGAAAAACAGGAAATGTAAAAGAA
>JACWST010000035.1:15579-30604 GCA_014850475.1 Cryphonectria naterciae | reverse complement strand
CAAATGCAGAAAAAGGAGAAAAGACAAATAAAGAAGAAGATATATGGCGGGTGGATAGTTAGAGAAAGAAACGCTGCCGTCAAAGAGGAAGAAGAACTTTTTTTGGTTTCGTTGGGGGGGGGGGGGGGGGAGCCAGTGAGTGCGCTGGCTCCTGCAACGACAACTTTGCATCTGGAGACGGTGACCACGTCGATGGAGGGTGTTGGCACTTGAAAACTGGAACTGCTGGAGCTGGAAACTGGAACTGGACAACTGGAACTGGGGCTGGGGCTGGCTGGGGCCGGGGCTGGTACCCGGGTCACTAACAGCTGCAGCAAGTGCGACTGCGACTGAACTGTGACTGGGACTGAACTGCGACTGCGACTGAACTGCGACTGCAACTGACTGCAACTGCGACGGCTTACCTTAGTTCCTGCCACTCAAGAGCCTCGGTCAAAAAAAGACCCACTAATTACTGGCTGACAGTAAAAAAAAAAAAAAAAAAAAAAAAAAACACACCCCCCCCCCCCCACCCTGATTTCTGAATGGATCAAAGGATCAAACCAGATAACACCCGAGTACCGGAGAGATTTTTTAACCTCGCCTCGGTCCCGAACCATAATCACTGGCATATCCCATCTCGCCGAAACCTTCTCCCATGCCGCCAGGGCCGAAGCCAGTACCAGGGCCCGAGACGTAGCCACCGTCGTCGTCCTCACCAAGGTCAGACGCGTCAAAGCTGGACCGGCCCGAGATGTCGGCATCCTCGATGCCGCTGCCATCGCCCTGCATGCTCGGCGCGGCCCAGTCCATGTTGGCGAGGGCAGGGTACTGCGCCAGCAGCGCCTGAGGTAGCATATAACCACCAGGAGCCTGGAAGCCGCCGCCGCCGCCGCCGTTGTCCATGCCTGGTGGCGCCATGAGCCCGCCCATCGCCATCTGTTGTTGCTGCGCGGCGGCTGCCTGCTGCTGCTGTGCCATGCGCTGCTCGCCCCACTGGCGCTGTCTCTCCAGCATCTCCTCGTCCAGCAGGGGCTTGATGCAGATCCTACCGGCCTCCGACCTAAAGTGCCGTCCGAGGGCATCAGCACGGGCAAATCTCCTACCGCAGCCCCACTGGCCCCCCGCCTTGAGGTCGCCCTTGCACACAAACTTCTTCTCACCCGAGTGGAGGCCCTCGTGACGCTTGCGATCGTGCTGCCGGGCAAAGGCCTTGCCGCAGACGGTGCACACAAAAGGCCGCTCGTCCGTGTGCGTACGCAGATGAGAGCGGAGGTTGTACGCACGCGTGAAGCGTTTAGGGCAGAGACTGCACTGGAAGGTCGCTGGGTGCTTCTGCACCCGCTTGGGTCCTGAAGTGTCGCCTGGCTCTGGCTCGGCAAGGCGCAGGGCCAGCACGTTGTTCGGCACCGCCGACGTGGACTGGCGTCTCCTGCTGGGCGAGACAGACTGCTGCCGTTCCAGCGGTGACAACGACCGAGATGCGTCTCCCCTGCCCGGCGACAGATCGGCACCGAGATGAGGGGACAGGGAGCTGGCAGATGACCGCTGACTCATTGAGGTATTGTTGTAGGGGTCAGTAACGGCCCGCTGCCGACGGCGACCTAAATGACTCGAATTAGTATGTGCAGAGCAAAAGAGGGAGAGAGAGAGAGAGAGAGAGAGAGAGAGAGAGAGAGAGAGGGGGGAGGGGGTAGGGTGAATCAAGATATAATAGTGATAGTGAAGGAGAAGGAGAAGAAGAAGGAGAAGACATACCCCTATCAGGCGGTGTGAGGGCATCAGTGTCAACAAACGGGGACCTGTCAAAGGTGTTCCGCACGGGAGGGGCCTGGACGATATTGATGGTCGGGGCCAGCGGATAGTTCTGTGGTGCCTCGGTCGTCTGTGGCAGGGTCGGGAAGGCCTCGGCGGCCTGCATGCCATAGGGCTGAGGAGGACCGCTTACGAAGCCGTTGCTGGCCAGGGTGTAGTTCTGCTGCTGGTTCATATCTGGCGTCTGCTGGGGAAGGATGCGCGGTGAGATGGCAGGACTGTGAGACGGGCTGCGGGCCGTGTCCGAGATGGTAAAACTACCAATGCCGTGCAGCTCCTGAATTACAGAGGGGTCCTGAGGGCGCTGCATGGGCGACCGGTTCGGATCGACGTGGTCAAAGCTGTCACTGACGCCGAGGTTGGGCGAGGGCACGCCCGTGGACGAGACGTCAGAGTACTCGGAGGGGCTCCTCCGGTGCGTTCGGAACTGGTTCCAGTCCTGACCGGGCAGTAAGGCAGCCTGGGGGCCGAGCGACACGTTCCTGCTGTGCCCTTGTCCTGGGGAGGGCACAAACTGGGTTTGGCTAAAGGAAGGGGAGTGGTGACCGGACTGGGGTTCCAGGTTCAACAGATGCGGAGGTGTAGGCTGGTGAGGAGAGGCCTGCGCCATATTGTTATTGTCCGGACTGCCAATGGATTGGCCCAGACCTGGGTCGCCGGCAAACAACGGCGTGTTGAGCTGCTCCTCGCCTGTACTTGAGGGGGGGAAGATGGTGAAGTCGTTGCCAAAGTCAAGCTGCTGCTGCTGTTGCTGCTGCTGCTGTTGTTGTTGCTGCTGCTGCTGCTGCTGGTCAAAGGCAGCAAGGTCGTCCAGGCCACTCGACGGAGCGTAGTTTCCAAAAGAAGTATCCCCCTGGAAAGTCTGGGCCTGCTGGGGATCTAAGAAGTTGTTGGCAGCACCAGGGCTGAAGGCAGAGAAGTCAGAGGCACCTGTAAACTGTTGTTGAGATGATGAGGAGTCAAGATCAATGCCGAGGCCGATGTTGGAGGTCGCGGCTGGATCAAACGGCCGGGCAGGGGAAGGCGAGTGGCTGTTCGTTATATGGGGGTGCTGTTGTTGGTGGTGACCGGTGGCAGAAGGGGAACGGCCCCGGTTCTGAGACGGATCCATGGTATAGTGTATGTACTTGTACTCCAGGGGGAGACGGGTCCCCGACAAGCCAGGCGGACAGGGCTCCTGTGTGACCTTTGCTAAAGGGAAAAAGTATGTGAGTTAGTGTGGGTAACGGGTTGAGTGTGTGAGTGTGAGTTGTAAGTGTGGGTGTGTGAGAGAGACAGTCTCTTTGGTTGGTGTTTCCGAGATTAGAACAGCCAGGTAACGCGCGAGGCAGTTTTGTCGAGTCAGCGCGGCAGACTTGGACGTGGCGGAGCACAGGGTGCGAGTGAGAGAGATATTGAGGCTGTGCCGGGTCGATGCACTGCACCGCGCCGCACGCACCAACGCTGCAGCGTAGAGCTGACACCCCAAAAAACCCACCCAGGGACGGACTGACTGGGGTTGGCTTACGGGACCTTGGTCCTATCAGGTGCTACCACACTCCCTGTGATGAGACAGGCTCTCGGCGTCAAGTGGTGTTAGGGGGGAGGGGAGAAAAAAGAGACGTACAGCAGCGGTAAGGATTTGTTGTGGTATGGTCAAACCTGACGTAGGCATGCAAGAGCAGGCGGCTGGGATCGTAAATCGGTGCCTGGATGTCTTGTGGTTGTGCGTCCAGTAAGACCTGAGGAAGGCTGGCGGTGGTGATGTTTCTTGCGCACGTCGTCCCTGGAGGCACATGCAAGCTCTCGTACTCTTCTCGTCAGGTGGGGCGCGCACAGTGGTCAGCGTGAGCCAGCCTGGCAGTTTTTGATGATCCTCGACCGTTGGTGGGATGAAGAAAGAACTCCAGCAGCTTCACTGTTTTGTTTCTCTCTCTCTGAGTGTCTCTCTTTTTCTTCTATCTCCCTGGTGTGAATTCTCCCCGCTTACCTCGTTCTCTCGAGGTTTGAAGAGGTATTGGAGGAGTGGACGGAGAATCTATTGCGTCGCTTATAGCACACACAAATTTCTGTAGTTCCTGCGATCTGTGGCTGCTGTTGCTGCTGCTGCTGCTGCTGCTGCTGCTGCTGTTGTTGTTGTTCTTGTTATTCTCGCCGTCGCCGTCGCTGTCGATGTAGGCCGCTGCTGCTGGCTCTTGGCGAGGATGGTGATCCCGTGGGGCAGAATGCGGATCTCTGTCTACTACTCGACGGTCAGGTCGGCTCTGGCTCTGCTATGCGCGCTGCCCACAAGGCTTCCCTCACAACAGATGCAGCAGTCTGAAGGAACAGCCCAGGACTCGAGGCATCAATACGGCTCGACGATTCGAAATGTCCGACCGAGGCCGGCCCCCTTCGCGGTCCTACATGATCCACCCCACCCACGCAGTCTGGGGTTGAGAAGGAGGCAGTGCACACGCGGCTATGACGAACGAACCCGTCTGCGCCCACCAAGAGGTACCGGTTTTTTTTTTGGGGGGGGTTTGGTTTTTGTTACTAACCTTGCTTGCTTCTTTCTTCCCTTGCCCTATGGTTTTTCTCTTTTTTCTTTTTTCCCTCCTTTTCCCAATTAGGCTCTTGCGAAACAAGAGGCTCCCTTTTGTTGGCGACCGCAAAAAAAGGTGAGGCGCACGGCACTACTCGTCGTCTTGCGATTCGGGCTCGTGCTCGTATTGGGCCTGATTTAGGCTGGGCTGGGGCCTGTGCTCGATTCGGAACGCGGGGCGCTCGCAGGTTCGTCGTAGCAACAGGGCGTTGTGAATTGAACTTGACGATGCTGCGCCGCTCGCAAGCTTCTTTTTTTCTTTCTTTTTCTTCTTCTTTTCTTTCCCGTCGCTGACGGCCTCGTTTGAGAGAGAGAGAGAGAGAGAGAGAGACAGATAGGATCGCAGCGTGTGGGCGACAGTCGATCTCGGGGATGAATAGGTCGAGCTGGGCCGCGGTGGGCGCTTGAGCTGGGACGGCGGAGATGGGGCGAGGATAGAAACCTGAGACGAGGCAGATGCAGAGGACGAAGGTCGAGGTCGAGGTCGAGGTCGGAAAAGCGAGGGCTCTGCAGCAAAGTATCGATGTATCGCGCGATGCGGCAGCCCAACGTTGGACAGTGTGATGAGTAGGTAGAGAGTAGTAGTAGTAGTAGTAGTAGTAGTAGTAGTAGTAATAGTAGACTTGTCTCGTTCGTGTCGTAAGGCTGGGCTGGTTCGGGTTCAGAAGCAAGCCTCGCTCTGGGTGTATGCAGCGGGACCTTGTAGAGCTGAGGCCACCCTCTGGCTAAGGACGGGCGCGTGGGTGGAGTCACGAGCGGGTTGATGCCCAGTAGGTGGTGCACGCCAGACCAGGACCCCCCCCCTCCCCTTCTAACCCCCCAAGGGGGGCCCCGCCAAGCCCAGCGTGCCAGGGCAACTTTCCAGGGCCAGGCTGCCAGGGGGCCTACTTAGTAACTTAAGTACCATAGTACGGGTTACTGGGGAGGCTCAGGGACCCCTCCCCGCCGAAAATCACCCCTCCAAGAAACCACCTAACCATCATGGGACCTGGGAGACAGGAACTAGGAACGGGGGACCAAGAAACAGGGAGATTGCGACAGAGCTGCCTGGCGCATGCTCTAGTTTGCGCACTGTATGTCACTGTATGTTCTACGCTTGAGGTTCGTCTTCAATACAGTCTCTGGATACAGTGCACATCAAAGGTTACGCTCGGCCAGATCGGTTACTATCCGATAACCGGATGACTCGAAGATGGATGGATTCGGCCATTTTTAAATTATCCTCTCGTCAACCTTCCAATGATCTCTTGACTCTAGCCTTTCCCGTCTAAGATGGAATTAATAAGACTAGATTAGGGTTTGGATGGCAGTTGGGGGAAGAGAAATAATGACAATTGTAAGGAAAAAGAAAAGGGAGTAGGAAGAAAAAGAATGATTGGCCTGTCACTGTCATCTGTCTGATAACCCAATTTCTCCCAGGAACCCCAATCTCACCAAGACACCACCCACTCACTCACTGATGGGATGAGTTCCTACTAGGTGATGTTCTTCTTCTTCTCTCTGCGAGGCTCTTGACTCGGGCACGAATACGACCTCGGAAGAACAAAGATGCTGAGACAAGACCCACCTGCAAATGACGCCCCCCCCCCCCCGGGGACCTCTCCTAGAATCCCAGCACGGCAGACTGAAACGAACACATGAAATCAACCTTCATCTTTAACGCTTACGCATGTTGCCCTGTTGTGGTGAAAATCAACGTCACTTTTTTCAACTAGCGAGCCGCATCTCAAAGTCGGTGAAGACCATGGCTGTGTACGGCAAGGGAGGGGGGAAAGAAGAAGAAGAAGAAGAAGAAGAAGAAGAACAGACCTGACTTTTGAGGCTGAGCAACATGCGCCCACCACCCCACGCTTGCTGCTGTCTGCCTTGACCCTATAATACATTTATCAACACACACACACAAAGGGCTGTCAAGATCTAACAAAGGAGCCTAGCCCAGATCCACGACCTGTCTTGTTAATATTTGGCAGCCCTGCTCTGAACTGGGAAAACTTTGAGACATGGCGGAAAGCCTCAATCAGGCTTGTCCAGCCGGGGGGCAGATTCAAAATGGACTATGCATATTGTGTGTTGCAGTAAGCAAGCAGTGACCACACGAGGGCGACCTTTTTGCTCAAGTAAGTACTTGTGTAAGTCCTGTCTCGAGATTCGTGTGGGAATATCAACACAACAATATCCAGTGAAAGCAGACATACGAAACGATGATTAGATCATCAGACCAGGGAAAAACCTAAAATCATCCCCACAGGGCTTTAAATGCAAGAATGACAGCCCGCATCCGTCCTCCAGGTATACTCTGTACCACGACGACTTACACACCACGCAGCAGGCGGGGATCCTCCCCCCCCCCCCATGTGTTCGATCGTAGGTTTTATTTTGAGCAATTCTTAGCTCCAACTCTAAACTGTTCGCTTCTGGACGCTTGGACAATAACTTCCACATACCACGTTACAAACGGAGGGGGGGAAGGGAGGAGCCTGCATCCATATTGCCGCTGCAATCAGGCGACGAGGATGTGCAGTATTCAGCCCAGGAGGACCGCATTTCATTCCAGAAATATTGCACGTCCCCATCCAAAAGTAAGTAAGTACTCGGTAGATCAGGGCCCCATTTACCTCCCCCCAGGTGTTCCACACACACACACAACAATACCACCACCACCTCGTCTCACCCCAAAACATTTACGAGAAAGCTATGTCTCCTCCTCCTCCTCCTCCTCCTCCTATTCTCCTTCAGCAGCAGCCCTCCCAGCCTCCCTGACCGCCGCATCTTATGGAACCGCCCATGCAGAAAACTTTACCGCACTTTTTAGTTCCCCTTTCCAGCTCCCGAGGATCTGCACGTCATCTTCTGTCGATCCCTCTCACACTGCCACGCTGCCCTTCCTCGTCTTTTACTTTCTTTCTCTCTTTTTTTTTTTTTTTTTTTGACTCTTTCCCTGTTGTGCCCTACCCTAAATGCCGCCTTGGGATGATCAAGGGTGAGATGAGCACTGCCCTTCTCTTAAGCGCCCACATTTCTACAGAATAGGAAGGAGACAATTGAAACGCCTGCTGAGGATTCGACCCCCTTCCCCCTCTTCTTCCTCTTCCACGCACACACGAGAAACAGAGAGAGAGAGGGGGGGGGGGGGAGTGGTCTTGTCTTCACCGGCAGCCAGGATGCAGCCAGCCGCTGCGAGTCAGATGCCTAGGGCTGACCAGAGCCGTTTTCTGTCTTTCCTTTTCTACCCTTTGCCCCCTTTCTATCCCTTATTCTTTTCTTCCTTCTTTCCTTCTAGAAAGTTTACGAAGGATTCATAGCAAAGGGAAGGAATCGGCAGTGCTGATTACTCCACAACGGATTTGGAAGAGGGTGGGTTGAGTGGTGTGCCCGCTTCTGGTTGGAATGCGATCTCCATTATCCATCCATCGTCCTCTGGTGATCTAGAGACAGACAGACAGACAGACACACACACACACATACAGACAGAGAGAGAGAGAGTGTGTGTGTGTGTGTGCGTGTGTGTGCATGTCTCTGACTATGCTGACTGCAGGCTGATGTTTTTTCACGCATGTACTCCTTCACCAAGTCCATTCTTTCGAGAGTGGTAATACCCCATGGATGGTAAACAAGAGAGCGCGATACGATAATAAGTGACTATTCCGCTGCGCGAGCGATCTATATCGCGGGTATTAAAGAAAAGAAAAAAGAAAGAAAAAAAAAAAAAAAAAAAAAAAAAAAAAACACCAAGAAATAACCACAAAAATACAGCATTCACTTCACTTCACAACACCTCATCCCTCTCCCAACCCTTGGGGTTCGTCATGGGCAACAGCTTATGCCCGTCCCTGTACTGGCTGACAAAAGGGTTCGGGTCCTCCTTCTGGTCGAGATTGCCGAGCGTGTGGTTCACCCCGCGGTGGCCCGCCTCGTCGGCGCGGATGTACAGGATCAGGTCCCTCATGGTGCGGTGGCCCTCGGGCATCCTCCAGTACGAGATGGCGATGTCGGGCACCTCGAATTTGGGGTCGGTCCACTTGGGGAGGTGGCCGCCTTCCAGCTCGTGGATGGCGCGCGTGTACGTGTGGACTGCTTCTTCCTCGAGGTAGCCCACGAAGCGGTGGCAGATCTTGGGGCTGATGAGGTAGGAAATGAACATGGCGTTCTGTGGGTGAGGGACAGAAGTGTGTGTGTTAGCGAGTGCTGTTGAATTGAAAAAAAAAAGAAAAAGAAAGAGAAGAAGGAAAATAAGGAAAAGAGAGGAGAAAGAAGAAACAAAAGAGGAGGATCTTACAAAGTACACCCCCTGTGCGCCCAGGATGAGGAACTTCATGAACCAGCCGGGCTCACACATCTTCATAAAGGTGAGCAGGTGCATGCGCTCATTGTACGACTCCTCGAGCAGGGTCTCGATCCAGCCGTTGTCCCGCTTCAGGGCCCGCAGCGACCGCAGGTGTCTGAGCATGCCGGCCACCATGCCCGGCACGCCCGCGATGGACTCGAGAAAAATAAATCGGATGAGCTGCGGCGAGCACAATCCCTTTGTTAGCCTTGGGGAACTTTTCTTCTTCTTTTTCGGTTCGTCTTTTCGAAAGAGAGAGAGATACAGGAAAACCGAGCTTACCCACTGCTGCTCCGTCAAGGGCATATCAGCCACCACCGCCGTCGTCGGCCGCTTCTTATCCGTCTTTTGGTCCTTGGACATGCCCGTGGCCTTGTCCATGCACCACCTCGACGTCCTGATCAGGGCCCACGCCAGCTTGTCGCCCCACGTCACCGGCTTGCGGTGGCCCGGGACGACGGCCAGCATCTCGGCCTCGGTATAGCCATGGTGAGGCCAGGCGGGCGGGGTGGTGCGGATCTGGGCTGTCTCCTTGGCCGGGAAGAAATCGCGGAGGCGGTTGGCAGGTGTTGTGGAGAAGGGCCGGCGAGAGGAGGAGGAGTTGTTGTTGTTGTTGTTGTTGTTGTTGTTGTTGTTGTTGTTGTTGGGGGTGATGGAAGTAGAGGTGAGTCGTATTCCTACGAGGGAGGAGGAGCAGCTCGAGGTCGTGAGGAGGGGAGCCACGGCCCTGCTGAGCTTGGCGGCTTGTTTGGGCGAGCAGAGCTTGTTGTTTACCCGTGGTGCGAACATTGGGTGCTGTCGATTGTCTTGGTTGGATATTGCTATTGGATCAATGTGGTTGTGCGTTTGTATACTGTACTGTAGTCTCTTAATTGTGCCGTGTGTATGAAGAAGCAACCATGGACTCATGGTAAAGAGGGGCACAAGGCTGATATGATATATTTATTTTTGCCTCCCGTTCTTCCTCCTCCTCCTCTTACAACCCAAACACCGTCCTTATTCAACACTCACCTCGCCGAGTAATCGAGTCCTGGGGTCTTCAGCTCGGCGAGTTTCCAGTCGGTCATCACAAGGGGGCTTGGTTGGGCCTGTTGCGGGCACACCCGGAGCAACTTTACACGAAGATGCTGACGGACGAAACGGGCCGCTCATCGTCACGAATACAATCCGGCTCCGTCGTGTCGGAATCTGAAGAAGGAAAAGAGAATGAATCATTTGCGGGGCCCTTTTGAAATCAAAGAAGAGAGAAAAATTGTCAGCAAGATCATAGTACTAGTAGTTGCTATGGTGGCGCTTGCTGAGGGGGTTGGTGCGGGATGCCTTCAAGCCTCGTGTTTCCCTACAAGCAATAAGCCTGAATACACCCAAGAGCAAAGGCCGGATGACCTCAAGATTACGAAGACGACGAGAGAATGTCGGGATATGATATGGGTCTCTCTTGTCTCGGACACAGACCAACCATAAAACTCTGCAAGGTCAGCTGGACGAGGTTTTTGTAAGCTGGAAAATGGGATTTGCTGGACTCAAGATGGGGGCGTTTTCGGGCGCCCTCGGGTGGTCCTACAGTGGTATCCGGGGCATTTTCGCCAGGGGAGCGGCTGGCCCATCGTGTTACACTGATTTTGTTGCTTGGTGGGGGAGGGCCAGCAGTCGGGGGGCATGCCAGCATCGAGCATATTACTTCCTTCTTTTTTCTTCAGATTGTCTATTTAGTGGTCTTAATTTTTCCTCCCCCCTCCCTTCCATTTGATTTTTCTTTTTCATCCCCCATTGATTACATGGGAGAGAAGAATCCTTCAACCCAAATTGCGACGATGATCGATCGATTTGAGATTGCCAGCCATCGCCTGCCCCGTCAAGACCATTCTCGTCCATCCATGATTGCCCCAAATATATATATATTAAACATATATAAATATTGGGTCTCTCATACATGCTTGCGTAGAGGCTTTCTCGCTGCAATACTCGACATCCCGGCGATTTTGTCGAGAACATGATTCTGAGGCTCTGGAAAACGCTGTTATTTCTGCGATATAATAACAATACTTGTCAGCGACCCTGCTCCCCCGCGTCCCTCGCTGAACTTAGGAAGAGTCTTCCTCCTACCCGCCACTCGTCTAATGATATACTCGATGATAATCCCCTCCTCTCCCACCGGCGTGATGCGTTTTCTCTCAGAGAACCATGACAAGTTTCTAATTTTCGAGGGGGGAAAAAAAAAAAGAGAAGAAGAAAAAACCCTCAGCTTGCTTTTGCCGGGACATCATCATCATCATCTCCTCCTACAAGCCAAACCAGCCCATCAAACCGTCCTCTTCCCCTTCAACCCAAGCGGATTCCCCGGCGTCAACATCCTCTGCCCCCTCGCCCCACTCACATCCTTGACACTATTCCCAAAATCCCCCACCCTGCCCCCAGCAGCCCGCCCGCTCCCGTCCACGTACCGCCCCACGGCGCCGACCTGCCTCCCCGCCGCGCCCGCATAGCTCTCGACCTGCCGCCCCAGGGCCTGCGCGTACGTGTTGGTCGACCTGTTGGCCGTCTTGCCCGACCCGCTGATGCTCCGGCCCAGGCTGTCGACGCGGCCGCCTGCTGCCCGCGCGGCGTCCTGCACGGCTTTTCCGTTGGCGTTGACGAAATTGCCTGTTGTGTCGCCTACTGCGCCGACGCCCTCGCGGACCCGGCGCTGCACATAAGGAATCAGGCCTTCGTTGGGCATTGTGGGATGTTGTGGCGTGGAGGGCCCTCTTTCTGCGCGATGGATGGATAGGTGGGTGAATATAGTTTCTTTTTTAGATTGTTGTTATTATCTTTCTTTTGTTTATGATGGATCTTCAGTGGGTTTTTTTTTATTCCCTGGAATTTTTGATCCTGAGAGGTCTAGAGAAGAATTGTTGCAGGGCTGCTGCTATCACGCAAGGTAAAAAAGTACGTAGGTAGGTAGGCCAGCAGCCACAGCAGGTGAGGCTGCTATGTCAGTTGGGCGTGGCGAAAATAAGCAGGGTTTGTAGAGGTTATGACGTCCCATCCTCTCTCTCTACCTTTCTCTCCCGCCCGCCCCCTCGCATCGTCGACGTCGATTGGGGGCCCAAAACACGCCATGTAACCAAACCAAAACCCTCGCACACATATTCTAGTTAGCCCTCAAGAGCCTGAGACTCGGATTACCATACCATACCAGGGGCTAGCTGGGACGTCAGCCAAAGCAAAAACGACCTATGAACCACCACCACCCCCCTTTTTTTTTCTACTCTTAGCCAGAGCAAGAGGATGCTCTGCTGAGTTGAGTGAGACTCTTGTTATTCCTCAAAAGTGAATCATACTGCATCGACAGGGGGCAATATTTTGAGCAAGCTAGATTTGGTTCTGGGTCAACCAGGCTGCAGAATCAGCCACCCCGAATACACTAATCTTTCCCTTGACCCCGAACATCTCTCACATCACCAAATTATATACAAATGCTGAAGCTTCCCCCCGTGAATGCTCGTCGGCCCACCGCGAGTAGCTTGCACGACCTGAATACCTATCCGTCTGTCTCTCAACTTCGTGGAGGACTCAGCTGCATGCTGATGATAGATGTCCAAGTAGATCTTAGTCGATGCCTCCAGAGCCACGTCGGCGTGACAGGGTCTGTTGATGGTCATCGATACGGGCGGCGGCATGTAATAGCGAAGACAGCAAGGCGGGTACCACGTATTATCGCCGAAAGATATCGTGATTAGCTATTTAGATATAGAGGTCAAATTACTTGTGACTGTCTCTCTGGGTGTACTTGTCAGCTATAGAATGTAAGAAGAAGCCAAGGGAGGAGAAAGAAAAATAAAAGAGAAAAAAATAAAAAAGAAAATACTAGATGGCCTACGAACCTTCACAGCGAGGCAAAAGCCCCATGATATAACCATCTTCGTGATGCCCCCTCCCCCCTCCCCCTTCTACACCACCGCATCCTCCGACACGTAGTTTGCGCAGCAGCTCACAATCCGGTACAGAAGAGCCGTGCTGACGACGGTGCCGATGATGAAGATGTACATGAACACAGCCCAGTCCACCTCGAGCAGGGTCGGCTGGAAGGGAAAGCTGTTGATCACCTGGGCCGCAGTCATGATGATTAAACGGGCAATATGTCTGTGAGGGAGGCAGATCTCTGTGTATTGAATTGTGTGGATTTGAAGCCAAAATTTTTGATTGATGCTGCGAGAAGAAACTGTTCAGCAGCCTGGAGCCGAGTAATGAATGACTTGAGAAATGTGTGTCTTGTTTGTTTTTCTGTATGTATATCAAGAGAACGGGGAGAAAGAAAAAAAGAAGAAGAGAGAAATGAAAACGAACAGTGGATTTATGAAGTGACGGATAGATTGGCGAACGAACACGCAAACAAGGACGACTTCGATTGATCCACCTTCATCGGATTTCGCGGGGTAAAAAAAGAATAAAAAAGTAAAAGTTACAGATGCCTACCTTGGCAGATAAGATGAGATCAAAGAGAGGAACGAAAAACATTGGGCTGTGTTTGCGCCGTGCCATGTGTGGCTGCTGTTGGACCAGACGGCGATCATGCCGAGAGTGTCACACTATGGCCGGGAACTTGGATCGTGGGGGGCAAGACAAACCCTCGTTCGCAGATTTCGACGACCCCCCTAATGAAAATGATGCAGAGGAGATATTCAGAGAGTATACCTAGAACCATCAAAAGCCCTGTCTTGCGTTTCTGCCTGAGGGAAGATCTGAGATGCAGGGCCAGTAAGAATTATGCAAGCCCAGGCATGGTGTCCCCAAGATGCTCTCTTGTACATGCCAAGTATCGCAAATCCTCACCTTTTCCATAGCACAAACAAACCACTAGGTCGACACATATTGTCTCAAGCTAATGACCTGAGAATGATCATAAGCCGCCTTCCTTCCCCTCCCTTCACCATCCTGGACAATCACTTCTCTCCTCTCATAGAGGTCGGTCTGTTTCGCGCAGAACCCATGGCATACTGAGTCCAAGCAAGTTGATGGCTATAGTCGGTGCTCAAGAAGAAGAGAAGAAAAAAAAAACAAATTAACCGCCATACGAGTACATGGACGTAGAGAATGAGAAAGTCGTCTCGATGATGACCGATCCATACCTGTCTTTGCTGCCTTGCCACTGGTCGCCAAAATCCTCATAGATTTTCTCAATCTGTGCCGCATACTTGGTCTCAATCTCCTTCCGTCTCGCCGTTCCCTTTGACGCCGTCCGCACGAACCCGCCGTTCTCGACAAGTAGGATGTGGTTCCTCTGCACGCGGCCAAATGTTGGCAGCGTCTCGTTCTGTTCCTTGATAATCTCCCATAGCTCTTGCCGTGTTTGTTGATCACCCACGACGTCCTTGGCCAGCTCGATCACGGCGAGGGGCTGTAGTCTGCCCATGCCGAAGACAAGGGCCTGGTTCACTTTCGGATTGGCATCCAATGCTTTCTGCACTGGTATCGGGTAAAAGTTCGACCCGGTAGAGAATGCTTGCCGACCAAAGATGTATTTTAGCATCCGTTTGTTACAAAGAGTCTTTTTCTTGCCCTGGAAAGGCCCTCAAGTCAAGGTAGGGGAAATGTCTCGTACTGATGAGGTCGTCTGTCCTTCCAGCAAAGCTCCACGCAAAGCTTGCCTTGGCTGGATCGGGATGGGGGATCCAGAGATCGCCAACCTCAACCTCGACAGACGGGCCTGTGCTGCTCAAGGGCTTCGAGTCGTGCGTCAGCAATCCTTCTCTGTGAGCCCAGAATGCGTATGGACTTGATTCGGGAGTCAAAACGAGGGCCATCTCCATCAGTGGTGTCGGCATGCCATTCTTGTCGAGTGTCATAGCTCCACTGTCACGGAATTCGACGCCTGCTTTCTCGGTGTCGAACAGACAAAACTCGTATTCTTCCGGCTCGGCCAGCTTCACCTGCGGTATGCAGGCTGCTTCCGTTGACGCCCAGATGTTCTGGATGCGTGTGTGTTTTGACCATTCCTGACTAGCAAAGGGCGAGAGGATGGCTGGCCATCGAAACAAGGCGACGCTCCCTGTCAGCGACATACTAAACCTCCCATGAGGTCGTCGACAACGCCCACACCTCTAAGGGGGAATAAGGAGGGGACCAGCACAGCACTTACCACCACCGAAGGCAGTCCATTCCAGCTTGCTCATGAAGTAGGCACCGTCCGGCCTGCGTGCCACATCTTCCATCATCCCTGTATGCCCCAGCCAAGATCAGCGGAAAAAAAAAAAAAAAAAAAAAAAAAAAAAAAAAGCGATACCTCGCCACGGCGCCACGACGCGGAGGGAAACAACATAGCCGCGCTATCACACCTGAAAAGTGCACGGCGGCGACGTTGG
>JACWST010000035.1:0-15569 GCA_014850475.1 Cryphonectria naterciae | reverse complement strand
AACACCAAAGGAAGACCATCCAAGCAGGCTGAAGAAGAAGGAACGTCCGGGCCGGAAGGCCAAAAAAACAACAACAAAAAAAAACAAAAAAAAAAAAAAAAAAAAAAAAAAAAAAAAAAAAAAAAAAAAAAAGAGCGTTATCTCGTCATCGTGCCATGAGGCAGAAAGGGATCAGCTAGCAGCGCTTCTACAACTTACAAGGTGTCAGGAGCGCCTTTGTGCACCTTGAATGTTCCAGAATACCGCAGATGTCCTGGGTGCTCACTGCACGATGGCGATAACCAGGCACGAATACGCCCTCGCCAAAAACACCGCCTACAAGGGCGGTGAAGGCAGAGGATCCATGGAATGGAGGGGAGACCATCAACATGCGGACGCCCTTGCCGGGAAACGCCCAGTCCTTCAGAAACCCACGGCCACCAGCACTCGCCCCTGCATCGGGTAGGAGGGCTTGCCGGTCCAGTGAAGCGAACGCGGCATGGTTCGCCCTGACGAGCTTCGGATCTCCAGTCGTCCCAGACGAGTGCAGGATGACGAAGGGGTCCTGTGCAGCCTCCTCGAAGGTCTTGGTGTAAAGGTATGGTTCTGCTCTGACCTCGCCGTCCAGAAGATCGTCAAGCTCAGGGATCTGGAAGTGGAGGAGCTCAGCTTCCTCGCCCGTGATGAGATCCTGAGTATGCACCCCGACCGCACTTAGGATGATCCTGCACTGCGTCTGTCTGATAAGGCTTAGGTGGATGTCGCGCGTGTTCAACAACGAGGGGAACAAGACCTGGTAGCCTGTCTTGCATGCGGCCATCTGCATCATGGGATACCTGAGGTCAGGGACGCCGAGATAGAGTATCGTTTCGAATCTTCCGGCGGGAGAGGGGCCAACATGGTCGGCGATGAAGTGGGCCAGTCTGTTGATGGCATTGGCGAGCCTTGCGAAGCTGATATCCTCGTATCCAAGTGTCAGGTCCCAGTCGTCCACCGGCAGGCTCGCCCATGGCCGATCGGGGTCATTCTTGGCAATCTCATCAATCAGGACTGGCAGAAGCCGTCTGCCGTGGTCTGGACGTGGCGACGACTGATCGATCGGACCTTCACGCTGAGCCATCCTGACAAGTGACCGGAGCAGGATATGTTAGCTTCTTGGGTCTTGCTTTGTCCCTCCAGAGCCCAGCGAGGGCCCGGGTATTTATCTCAAGCCAGGGGCCTCGCCCCCACCTCCAGCAAGCTGTTGGGTGCCATGACATGGAGCACAAGCGGGCATCAAGGCGGTTGGCATCCCGTGGCAGCTGCAGGAGTTAGCGAACTCATGTGAACCCACCAAGTGAGCACGATGTCACCCAATCTCTTCGGAGGACAACGTCGGTCAGAAGCCAGAAGCCCAGGAGGGCCACCCCACTACGTAGTCCTGCCTTAGGAGAGGAACGGAGGTTGGAAATGCCAACGGAGATTCGATCGTTAGAGTAGTTTCGGAACCAGGTCAGCAACGACCTAGTATATGGTCCAATGCATGCTTCTTAGGTGCATCCATGTCTCAACGACAGTGTACCATGTAACCCACATACTTTAGCCCTAGCATGACGAGTTTGCCCAGTTCGATTGTCCAGAGACTTCTCGGAGAGACTGCAGGGAAAGACTGCAGACATTTCCTAATTCGGCCACCAACAGAACAACATGCCCTGTTGGATGGATGCTCCTCGTATATATTCTCATGATTCTTGCATAGAATGTTACATGCATGCGCTCATGCAATCGAGCGGGCCACCAACGAGCCCCAATAAGATCTCACAGGTCCGAAGTTACGTAAATATTGTTTGTCCTCGGACCGAAGCTCGTAGATCGCCAGCCTCGGGGGCCGTGGAAATGGCTTGGGACGTGAAGAGCTATACCGTGGTCCGCCGTCATCATGGCCACTGAGGCCTCACCAGATGCAAGACGTACACCAGATGAACCAGGTAGTGTAACGTTGTTGACGTTGAAGGAGGCTTCGAGAAGAACCATGACCGAGAGGCCTGAAGAAAAGATGCTGCTGACATGGGACAAGATGCTGTAGAACAGTCACTCAATCGCAAACAGAAAAGGAAAGAGATGGACCTTTTGACCAAAGGAGATAAGTCAAGGTAAGTGAATGAGTATTAGTTGAGAGAAGGAGCTGACTGACGATACATTGTGGCTGATGTTGACGACGGGTGGGCCTGTGGCTGGTGAGAAGGCACTGCCTGTGGCTTCCGTCTCATAAGCTAAGCCCCTCCAAGATTGAACCCCTCCAGCCTCTGCCCCTCCATGGCTCTAGGTACGTACCCGGTACCCAACTTTAAACTGAGTCACCCGTCTTCTTAGGTCGATTCTTGGGCACTGGATCCCCGCGCCTAACACGGAGCGTGGTCTTTTTTTTTCCTTGTCTGTGCCCGACTTTACATATTTCAGTACAATCTCCCAACCCTTGACATTGTCCCCCTTCCGACTCTCTCGAACGCATCTGCGTCCCTGCCTTTCTTCTTTTTTTTCACTATACACAGGACATCTTTCTTTTATCTAGAAATTCCTGCTTTCTGTCATCATGGGAAAGTGGGGTAAGTTGCTTCGAAAGCCCTCACCCGACCCTCACCTCGAGCAGTTCCATGGGTCGGAACTCGATGAGGGAGGCCCTGTGCTTTACCACCAGCCTGCTCGAATCCTGAACTGACAGTCTCTCACCTGTAGACGACGAAGAAGCTGTTTCCAGCTCTCCTGCTGAGGAGACTGTCGCCGCCGGCCGTCGCAAGTTCGACGACGAGGAAGACGACGATGAGGTGAGCCCCTACTCCCCGCCGCCCAAGACTGCCCGATCACGACAGCTCAGGCCCTCGCTGACTTTCTCTCTTCTTCTTATAGGTCCTGGACTCCTGGGATGCCGCCGAAGATTCCGAAGTCGAGCGCGAGAAGGCAAAGAAGGCCGCCGAGGCCAAGGCTAAGGCCGAGGCGGAAGCCAAAGCCAACAAGAAGTCCAAGACGCAGCGCGTGGCAGAGCGGATCGCCGAGCGCCAACGGCTCAAGGAGGAGGGCGACTCCGACTCTGACGAGGACGAGACTGAGGCGGACAAGCGCGCCCGTCTGGCAGCCGCACAGAAGGAGGCCGATCTGAAGCACGCCGAGGACCTGTTCGGCGGCGACGTCGGCTCCGTCCCCTCGGGCCGCAAGGCCACCATCAAGGGCTCTGTGGTCCCTGACCCCAACAATCCGGAGAACCTAATCGACCTGTCCTCCATGCCGCTGTTTGACCCCAAGACCAAGTCCCAGTTCGAGACCCTGCGCGAGGTCGTGGCCCCCATCATCGCCGGCAACTCCAAGAAGCCCCAGTACGCCCTCTTCATGACCGAGTTCGTCAAGGCCCTGGCCAAGGAGATGCAGTCCGACCAGATCAAGAAGGTCGCCAGCGCCCTGACCACGCTCAGCAACGAGAGGATGAAGGAGGAGAAGGCCAACACCGGCGGCGGCAAGAAGACAAAGGCGGCCAAGACCAAGACCACCCTTGCCATCGCCCGGCCCTCCGTCACCGACACCACCGCGTATGACGAGGAAACTTTTGGCGATGATGATTTCATGTGAAAAGATCGACCCCAAGACTGCACATGGAGTCCCTTCTTGCCGTCCCCCACAGGCTATCTCCGCGCGGTATCGGGGTGGCGGGGAGGAAGACCCAAGCTCCTGGGTCAACGCTTGATCGAGACACCCGCCCCTGGTCAAGCCATCACCAGGCCATGCTCAACCCCTGCAACAGCAGTGTTCGCTACACCGACATTCAAATGTCAGTCACGCCTGCAGTGGTGTGAGTGGCCTGGCGGAGCCGAGGTAGGGAAGACGGCGAGAATGGACGGAGTTTTTTTTTTTTTTTTATCAAGACGCCTCCCCTCGAGAACGTAATAATATATTGGGAGGGGGGGGGGGGAGGTTAGACACATCTGCGACTTCAATATCCTTATATCATGCAGAGACGGCAGAATGAACATACATAGAGAGACCCGGCACTTGCTTCCGGAAAAAGGATGGCTCACCATAATGATAGAAATGCATTTTGCTTCTGCAGGTCTGACAATTCCACGTCATGTCCAAAGGAACAACAGGAGACTACTTGGATTGTGTGCGTGAGGTGAAATCGTTTGTCATTTCCATCTACCTATTGAATGGTACCATATTGTATTTGTTTTTTTCATAACACCCCCCAGCCCGCAGTTGGAACCGCAATCATCGTCAGGGTATCAAAAGCCTTTTTCTTCTTTATGTGCCACCACTGACTTGGGACAAGTACGCCCAAAGGAAAAGAGAAAAGAAAAAGAGGTGTGCCTTCGTGGAGTGTTTCCGGTTCCAGAACGCCGTGCCTGCCGTACCGTATTGTGCCGCACGCTGTGTATGTGTAGACATAACGCAAAATGCAAAGCGGAGATGTTTGTCTGTCCGCATCCATCGTTCCCTTGTCCTTCCTCTCTTCTTCTTCTTCTTCTTCTTCCTCTTGCGCTTTTTATTTTGTTTTTGCTTGTTGTTCCTTTTCCTTTCTGTTGTATTTGACTTCTCTGCCCACCTATCCTCACGCCTGTCCAGTTCTGTAGACCACACCGATGTCTTTACCAAAGGCCCTCTAGGTAATGAGATCCCCCGCTACACCGACGAGTAGCGCCTGCAGTGCAACACTAACAGCCCAAAATCCCACCTTCTTCAGCCTCTTGACCCTCGAGTGCTGATCCTCCACGTCCCTCGCAAAGGCAGAGTAGACCTCGGCCGACATATCATCCATGAGCCCACAGTCAAAGGTGGTCCAGCTCCCGTCGAAGTCGCTCGCCCGCTTGACAATGCGGCAGCTGATGGGAATGTATGTATGCTTCGCGTTGATGTACGCGACGATGGGCCGGATCAGGTTCTGGTTGACGTACGAGATGTCGGGTGTGGCGGAGAACATAGGTACGCTGGCGCGCACGTCGTTCAGGTGGATCCGAAGGTCCATGACTAGGTAGCGAGGAAGCTCGTCTGGAGCGTTCTGTTGCGCTGAAGCATCTGGCTGGCTGTCGGGGTCTTCGCTGTGAGAGTCAACGGTGGCAGCATGGAGATGTCCATTGGCTGGACTTGAGAGCTCGTTGTTGATGACAAAGTCGTTACGCTCTCTCCCCAGATCCTTGTCCAGGATACGAAGGTATCGGTTGCTGGTGACTGCTTCCTCCATCTTGTCGTAGAAGTCGCTCATGACCTTGCCAATGCTATCATCAGGGTCTGCAGGGAACATAACGTCCGCTACAATGTCGACGTTACCCTCATAGATCCAGCCGAATGTGCCTTCCACTCCACGGTTCAGGTGATCTATCTTGAGACCATCAATGCGCAGCCGGCTGAACTTCTTCCAGGCGCTCGGCTCGCCAAGGTTCTCCGCGAGATACTTTTCATCACCAGCAATGGTACCATGGACCTGCTTGGGATGGATGGTGAACAGCGAGCCATCAAAGGATCCTGACATGTGAGATGCCGATAGGAAGTCGTAAAAGAGCCACTGCTTTCGCAGCTGTGGCAGTTCGCAGCTGTAGATGCTGACCGAGAAGGGGCGGAATCCGCCTGGCTGATGGACAGTCACCAACAGATCCTCAAGCTTGAAATGCTCAATTTCGAAATCACCCGGCTGGTACTCATGCCGATAGGACAACGGATCCCTGTTCTCTCCTGACCAGTGGACAGACGTCCGGTCCACGACGCCGCGGACTCCTTTGACCTCGACGTCTTTGAGAAGACCGGTGCTATTCCACCACTTGCTGAAGGAGAGCGTGACATTTACTTCGCTAATCGTGACGTCGAATTGTGTATAGTTCCCGTCATCCACTGTAGCCTGAGGATCCGGGCTGGTGACCGCAGCAGCAGCAGCGGCGGCATCTGTGGGCGAGCCCTTGGAGACAGAAGATTTTGTCTGGCCAGGCCGCCTCGACACGAAGACATTCCGGAAGGTAATGACACCATCGCCCCATTTCGGCACAATGGCCGATTCGAAGACGACTGTGACGCCGGCTGCCTTTGTGAGATAGTCTCCGATCTTTTGCGCGAGAGTTTCTGTGCGAGGACGGTCAGCATATTGCAGACGGGGAATGGTGAGTGAGAGATACATACCCTGGGCAAAGACTGTGTTTACCATCAGGATCAGGAGGGAGACAAAAGTCGTCGTCCCAACGAGGATCCACACGAAGTGCCCGAAGAGAATCCACGACAGGAAAGCGCCCCACTCATCAGCATTGAATGGGCGCGTGCTCCGGATCGAGAACCACTTGAAGCGAACTTTGAGCCTCTGCCAGAATCCATTCGCTGCAGCCAGAAGCTCCTCCTTGGTCGGTCGGTGCGGCATCTTCGGGAGGTGTGGTAGATGTAAATATTTTGACATGGAGTCTGTTAGACTGTCATTTCCTTGTTCACCTTTCTTGTAGGCTGCCTCGGGTTCCTTGTTCCGTGGTTCAGATTGTGTCCCGGATTTTGATGGTTTCTGCTGCGCACCCGCCGTAGTCTTTCCCTCGTCTCCTGTCGACTTGGTATTCACCAGGCGTCTCTGTTGTCTTCCGGCCAAGCCGGTCGTGGTGTGCTGGTGGGGCGCCCATGCTTGCCTTGCCAGCCGGCTGACTGTCCCAGCTCTTGAACTGCTCCCTGGTGCAGCTGATTCAACAACTGTATTGCAGTTGGTCACGATCGTCTGCGAGGCCGAGCTGGAAGTGTCAAGCCCCAGCAGGAGCAGGCCGCCGGAGCACTGTCGGCGGACATTGTACTGGGATATCGGCCGGAAGTGTGGGAACACTGAAGATTTGAAGGCGAATGGTCGTTGTGCTGATGGCCGTGTGAATGAGCGTCCTATTTCCTCCCGGGCAAAAGTCCAAGCAATCCGCCCGAACTTGGTCGAGCTGCTAGACATGTTGCTGCTTCCGGCAGGCGGCTTTCATGATGGAGCACCGAGCGAGCGCATCTCGGGGATCTGGGCTGGTGTCGAACGGCAAAGCAGTGCTATGGGTTGAGATGAGGAGACACAGCAAGCGTCAGAAAACCAGTCTGGCTCCAGGTCGGTGTCGAAGGGTGATGCTAATATTTGGAAAAGATCAGGCTGGTGGTTTGCGATCCTCCTCTTGAATCGGAAAGACTTGTCTCTCCAGATAGCAAACAGCGTGCAATTTTTTTTCAAGTGAAAAGCTGCAAGTGAAAAGGAAAGAGAAAACAGATCCTTAACCAGACAGAAAAAAATACAGGCTGCAGGAGGAAAGAATATGTCGTTACGACAGATCCAGGAAATACATCGCGTGCTTGGTGGTGTGGTAGTTTTAGCGGAGCAGCAAAAAAGAAAACCTGGAGACTGGGGGAGAAGGAGCGCAGGAAACTTTGCTCTCCCAGCAATGACGCGCGAGAGTGCAAGGATCGGCGTGACAGGGGGTGGTAAGGTTCAAGGGTACATAGTACTTAGGCTGTACCATAGTACAGTACAGTATGGAGAGGCACTATGGGCCCGAGAGCGATAAGATAAGCACACCAGGTGGGCTCGCCATTTTTTTGCCCGCCTGTCAGAAGAAAAAAGTCGATAGTGAAAAAAGTTCAGGGTCGAGGATTGAGGATTCACCATCCAGTGTCTGCGGAATAAAACTATTTCCTTATTTTTATAGAAGGCCTTGACAGAGAGTCTCTTGAACGGGAACAACGCCATTCCAGGCCTCACGCTCAGGAACCAGCAGCACATACAAGACAAATAACGAACGTTTCCAATCCTACCCCACCACACACACAAACCAACCATCCGAACCTTCAGCTCAGCTTCTATAATACAATCTATTCTCGAAGGTCTTCGACATCCTGAAGAGGGACGTACAATACCTGCAAGATGCCAGCACCAACCGCCCTCAAAGCACCTCCCCCAGAGGCTACTATCTCCATCCCTATCCCTACCGAGAACGAAGACGAGGACCTCCTGGACGCGCCCACCGACGAGACCACCTTCACGATCCCACAAGAGCCCTCCGCAGATGAAGAAGGCATGCAGGTTGACGATGCGCTCGACGAAGAGGGCCGACCACGGTTCGCACCCGCCTCCAAGGCCGCCGACGTGGTGCGCATCGAGCACCGCAAGGTCCCCATCCCGCCGCACCGCATGACGCCTCTCAAGGCGGCCTGGCCCAAGATCTACCCGCCCCTCGTCGAGCACCTCAAGCTGCAGTGCCGCATGAACATGAGGAGCAAGAGTGTCGAGCTGCGCACGTCCAAGGTCACGACCGACACAGGTGCGATCCAGAAGGGCGCCGACTTCGTGCGGGCGTTCGCGCTGGGGTTTGATGTCGACGATGCGATTGCGCTGTTGAGACTGGACGATCTTTACATTGAGAGTGAGTGCAACCGCTACAAGCCCTCCCCCTTATTTTCGTCGAGGCTCTGGCCACTCCCGTTCCTAGTCGTTTTCCCTTCTCCAGAGATATGTAGAGTGTGCTAACGCCGGGACAACAACAGCCTTCGAGATCAAAGACGTAAAGACCCTCCAAGGCGACCACCTGGCCCGCGCCATCGGCCGTATCGCCGGCAAGGACGGCAAGACGAAGTTTGCCATCGAGAACGCCTCGCGCACGCGCATCGTCCTAGCCGACTCCAAGATCCACATCCTGGGCGGCTTCAAGAACACCCGCATCGCCCGGGAGTCTATCGTCAGCCTGATCCTCGGAAAGCCGCCCGGCAAGGTGTACAATGGGCTGCGGACCGTGAGCGCACGGATGAAGGAGAGATTCTGAACAAGAAAAGAAGAGGAGAGGGCCGGCGGGACTAAGAACATATGATATTCACTTTTTTCCTACCATCACGATCTTCACGGCATGGCTGGGTCTGGCGTAGGGGCGTTTGGGGCATTTCACGGCAAGAGAGCGAACTTCTCAAAGGATGTCAAGATTGTTTTTGTTTGATTCCTTGAAATAAGTAGTAGTCGAGTAGACCAAGACGGGAAGGAAACTATTCATCAATCATACCTTGCAGTGACATGCGTTAGGGCTTATACCTCTGCTTTAGACATTAATACCATGACCTCCTCGTCTGCCGACCACTTGCCAATGGGTATCTCGAGCACAGCAAAAAAAGAGATGCGAGCTCATATGGGCCTCAGTGCCTTTTGCCTTTCCCCTTTCCACCCTCTTGCCCCGCCTTGTGTAGCCAGAATGTTCATTGACCTATTTGAGGTACACCTCAATAGTCATCATGTCCTCAATGTCGGCCTCTTCGATCGTCGTGTGTGGCTCCAGCCACTCACCATCATTTCTCAGCCTGATTTCCCGGTCTGCAGGGATATCTCTCTGCTTCCTGTACGCGCCAATCAAGGTCCTGGCCTCCGTGTCCAGCCACGCGGTCAGCCGTAACGGCTCCTGGTTCCTCTCCTTCAGGAAGAGCTTGACCTTGGTGGCTCCCTCCTGGGCCGCAGCCTTGTCGTCGTTGTCATCTGCAGCACCACTGTCGTCCGCCAACTCGCCACGGTCAACAAGCTTCTGCCTATCCTGATCCTCCGTATATTGCGCATAGCTTTCTTCCGTCCACGCCTCGAGCAGGATTCCACCCCTAGTGAAGCCCGGCAGGTGCGCGGTGGAGGAAAAACTGCCTTGGCTGTCAGGAATCCAGCCAAGGCTGGCGCCTGAGGCAGAGTCATAGATGCGGCGCCCTTTCCAGGTCAGGAAGATGCCCTTTGCCATGTCATCTGTGATTGCGGGCCTGTCCCGCTGTACCCACTGGACGTAGGTCCGCCGCACAAGTCCGAGGTCCTGGTGAAGACCACGCATCGATCCGAACACGTCACGCACTTCTATATCGCCAAGACGTGAGACGATGAAGATCCGTACGGGGATGATTGCTTTGCGCCCTGTAGGCTCAGACCCTGCGTCAGCGGTTGGCAGAGGATCGATGCCTTCGCCCTCTAGGCCCATGAGAGCCTCCGCGGCGATTCTAGCATTTTCCTCGCGTAGGGCAGCTCGTTTAACAAAGAAGCCGAACTCGTCGTCGATATGAGTGGGAATAGGAGCTGGCTCGTTCAGGTCATCGTCACTATCGTCGAGGACTATGGGTGTTGACTTGTCCTTCTTATCTTTTTCGACAGATAGGTTGCTCGCGAATGGGTCCGAATCATCAGCGGACGCTTGGTGGGAGTTGGATGCGCTGGGTGTGAGCAGGGCGTTGCTCTGTGCGTTTCTAGTCGTTTCGTGCTCCTTTTCTTTTCCCTTGGCCGACGAAGGTTCGGTCGGGTCCTCACGCAGACGTGGAGCGTACATGGCAAAATTAAAGCCATCTACAGGCGGAGAGCCAGTCGAGGATGCGGAGGAGCGTCGCTGTGGTGGTGTTGCAGGGCCGTACAGGTCATCGTAGCTCTCTTGGAACGCGGGCCTCTCTGGCTCATGTGGAGAAGACAGCCTGCGCCGCTTGACCGACCGCGAGCTGGATGGGATCGGTTCTTCCTCCTCGTCCTCATCGGCCCTATGTACTCTTCCCTCCCCAGTAGCTTGCAGAGCTGTCTTGCGGCGTTCCTCCTGCTCTTGGAGGATGATAGGGAAGAAACTCTTGGATCGTCTGAACATGGCGAGCATGTCACCATCACCCCGCTCCTTCTCCTTGCTCTTCTTTTTGCTCTTCTCCTCATCCGCCTCCTCCTCCGCATCATCATCATTTTCATGAACTTGGTTTGATTTTGTGATAGACTTGAGGAATGGGAGAGGTTTCTTCTTTTTGGGGCCCTTTCCAGGCGGGCCCGAAGAGTTGTCAGCCATGGTTTCTGGTGCGGTTAATCTGTCAGGTCTGCAGTAAATCTGATCGACTGCAAAGTTATCGTTGATGGGCCGATGAGAGCGCGGCTACAGAAAAAGCAAGCCTGAGCGGCGTCGAAAAATTACGATGTAGTTGCCCATCAAAGATAAAAGTTGATGGCAATGACGCGCGATGGTCAAACGCGATGTTTGCAAATGTGGGACGTGATGAGAAGTGGGCAAGGAAACAGGCGTCCAGCTGCCCTACACTACTGTAGCTAGCAGGGGAGGAGGGGTGGGGGGCGGGGCATACCGTTCCAAACAACAGGGTGTGTTTGTGTTGTAGTACAAGGCACGTGCCTGGCTGCTGGGCTATTGGTTGATGCTGTTTAGTGGTACGGCACTGGGAGGCCCGGAGGGTTGGGGGTCCGCTTCAGGCCTGTAACGACGGCGTCAGGGCTCCAGCAGTAGGGATCAACACGCTGGGGGACCGGCCGAGGCTCATCCCCTTGCCCTGGACCCTCACTTCTACCACAGTTAGTGGGACCCCCCAGCTTCTTCCCGAGGTCCCCACCAGGTGAATCCTATCTCTGGGGCTGATTGATCCACACAGCACACGTCTAATCCGACGACGTATGCTAACCACCCCCCCCAAGAGCCTCGGGACTTCATCTTCTTGCTCCTCTCTGCCATGACTTATTTTTGGGCTGCCGTCCTCCGCAGCCAGATTATTGTGCATCTCTACTGGGCCAGCATTGTGCTTATGCTAACAGCTAGTTTGGACCACGAAATCGCCGAACGACCCGACTCGACCTGGAAATACGCTCTTACATTCATCAAGTCTTGGCTTCCATTTGCAAATCATTACTGAGGGGGCATAGACCTGAGAGGAATTCGTACTACGGAAGCCATGTCTATCGATCGGTCAGAAGTTCTGAGCCATGTCTGGAGGGATGGCATCTTTGGTAGCTCCTTGTCCGCTCCTCTCGACATTCTGCATTGCTGACGAACCAACTCTTGTCTACGGATAGATCACAAAGTCGTCTTCGTGACGGGAGGTGCCGGTACCATCTGCAGCGTCCAGACGAAGGCCATGGTCTACCTGGGCGCCAATGCTTGCATCATTGGCCGCAACGTTGAGAAGACGGAGAAGATGGCCAAGGAGATAGCCGCCGTGCGCAAGGGAGCCAAGGTGCTCGGTATCGGCGCCATCGATGTTAGGAAGGTGAGCTAGGTGCCCGGTACCCCGCTCAGGAAAGCATGTGTTGATGAGTCCTGCAGTTCGATAGCCTGAAGGGTGCGGTTGATCGGTGTATTAGTGAACTGGGTCAGATAGACTTCGTCATGTATGTGTTCACTCCTTTCTCCCCTTTCCCTCTCTTCCCCCCTTCCATGACATCTCATGCTGACAATCACAAAAAGCGCTGGCGCAGCAGGCAACTTTGTCGTGCCCCTAGCCGGACTCTCACCTAATGGCTTCAGATCTGTCATCGAAATAGACACGATCGGAACGTTCAACACCATCAAAGCCACGATTGACCACCTTGTCGAGTCCGCAGCTCGGAACCCCAACCCACCTGCACCAGGTCAGGTCGGCACTGGCGGTCGCTTCATCGCCATCTCGGCTGCCTTTCACTACACCGGCATGCCGCTGCAGTCACACGTGAGCGCTGCCAAGGCAGGCGTGGACAGCCTCATGGCGAGTGTTGCCCTGGAATATGGGCCGCTCGGCGTTGTCGCCAACGTCATCACCCCCGGCCCCATCGCGGGCACCGAGGGCATGGACCGGCTGGCCTCTGCGGATGCGCACAACTCAAAGGCAGCCAACAGAACCATCCCGAGCGGCCGCTGGGGCACGGTCCGCGATATTGCGGACGCCACCGTGTTCATGTTCAGTGATGCTTCCAACTACATCAACGGTCATGTGCTGGTTGTGGATGGATCTTCCTGGAGAAGTCCGGCGTCGATGACTGTGGGTCTCGAGGAGGGCATGAAGTATCCCGACTTTTTGGTCACGGGACACTCCAAGAACATCAAGACGGGAAAGAAGGAGAGTAAACTGTAGGGATTTTTGGAATGACAAGGCACTTTTAGATGTACGTGGTAGGAACCTTGCTTCTTGTATACTTGATTTTGGTCTGTGAAATCATAATTTTTGGTGGATCTGATCCGATGCCTGTGTTAAGCTACATCTGCAACGATGAGAGGATACAACTGATGGCACCTGACTTTTAGAGATCAAGCACTTGCACGAAATGCAAGTTACAAACATGTATCTTTCCAGAAAGCAACGAGGATTCCCTGGTGTGTAGCTCGTCCATGCCTGTCAGTCCTCTCGAAGGCGGGATTATATACTCACCGCCCAACTATCCATGTTCAATAATATGACCTAGAAACGTCGTAATTATTCAGTCTCGATATTGAACCCCTACCATCACTCTTCAATATCTCATATTTCCATAAAATATGCATCTCATGATCCGTAATTTGCTTAGTCACTCATGCATGAATCCTTCACAGATCTTAGGGACACCATCTCCGTCCCCCGCAGAACACCTGGCAGCAGAAGCAAAGGAAACTCATTTGTCTTCTTACATACAGAGATGCAAAGACTGTGGCAATAGACAAAACCCCCTTCCCTCGAACATGACGTCTCAGGAATGCACGATCTGCAACAGATTCATGGGGAAATGGCCAGTCGCCACGAGGTCTGAGACAATGCGTCAGAATAGTAACCGCCACCATATCGAAGACAACTTCTCGTGGTCTGCCTTGCTAGACTCAGCAGCGGCATGTTATTGTTGCAACATCCTGATGACTGGATGCCGCGCGTGCTTCCTTCAACATGGCATCAGCGAGGCAGAGATCCTGCGCGGAAAGCTTCGCTTCTACTACCCACTGTCGACCGAGGACGTCGACACGGAAGAATCAGGCAAAGAGCTGGTGTTTTTTATGCGAGATGGCTCACGTTTGAATGTCGAGATGTTCATCCACGCTGAGGACGAAAGCCCCCTTCCGCAGGCCTGGGATTATATGCCTACTTCCTTCAGGACTTCGCCGGGCACAGGTTCCGCGGAGGCTCTCGCGACTATCAAGGAGTGGATCGCCGACTGTACCACTGACCACGACTTTTGCAAATCGCCAGGAGAAGGGCCAGAGCTTCCCACAAGAGTTGTCGATGTCGGTCTCAAAGACGGGGTGGTCAAGCTGATCGAGACCAAAGGTGCCAGGGCCAAGTACATCTGTCTCAGCCACTGTTGGGGCCGTGCCCAGATCATCACCACGACCAAGGCCACCCTGCAGCCTCACAAGAGAGAAGTGCCCTGGGCCTCCCTGTCCATAACCTTCCGTGACGCTGTCCACCTGGCGAGATGCCTCGGCTTCAGGTACCTCTGGATCGATTCCCTCTGCATCGTCCAAGACGACGAGGCCGACTGGGCCGTGGAATCAGCCAAGATGGCCTCCGTGTACAGCAACGGGACCCTGACCATAGCCGCCACCAAATCGCCCAACGGCCAAGGCGGCCTCTTCTCGCAGACACAGGACTCCCTCGTGTCAGGCCAGACCCCGGCCGGCGAGGGCTACCGCGTCTTCTTCCGCGAGCTCATCGACCACCACCTCGAGTCCCAAGATGAGCTCAAGGGAGGCGACACGCCTGCGTCCAACGCCACAGTACGCTATTTCCCCCTGCTCACCAGGGCCTGGGTATACCAGGAGCGCATGCTGTCGACGCGCGTGGTTGACTTTGGGAGGTATGAGGTCTGTTTCGAGTGCAACTCTGGCTTCCAGTGCGAGTGCGACGGCTTCAGCCTTGACAGCTCGAGCAACAGACCGCCGCTTCCGCTGATGAAGGTCGAGCACAGCTCTGCTCTCGACGCCAGCGATGTGGAAGTAGGGCCCGAAGCAGAGAGGACATATGGCATGGCGCGTCTCTGGCGTAGCATGGTCTGCGCCTATACGGAGCTCTGTCTCACAAAGTCGACCGACCGTCTGCCTGCTATTGGCGGTCTTGCGAAACACATGGCCCTGACACGAAATTCTCCCATCTCGCCGGGATGTGGAGGGACACGCTGAACGACGAATCTTGTCTGGTATGTGCACAATATAGCACGTAAGGCTGCGAGGACCTATTCGCCAGCCTAGCCCCCTACGTGGTCGTGGGCCAGCGTGGACACGCCTGTGGGCTACTGGGACACGATTTTATACACGGGACAAGACCAAGATCCCCAGGAGAGACAGCCTTACGAACATTTTGCCGAGATCGAGAAATGCCACGTCAGCTGGTCCGCACCGGCTGTCGACGAGTTTGGCCTGATCTCCCGCGGGCGCCTGGGCATCACCGGACTGGTAGCCAAAGGGTTGCTAGAGTGTGACGTGTCACAGGAGACACACGGCGGCAAGGTCGCCAAGTACAGCGTCTCCTTCGCGACAGGAGAGCCGTCGTTGGCCATACAGACAGACTATATCCTGGAACACGAGGGGCCCGGCGAGACGAGGCCCGGCAATGAAGTGTTGTGTCTGCGCATGAGCCGCATGCAAGAGGGACGTACTGATCATCTCATCTCGCTCGTGTTGCGGCCATCTCCTAGCTGTCACGAATACTTTGAACGCATCGGAACGCTCGTCATCAGGGCGAGACCACCTCCTGTGAACCCTCTAGCGGGACCGTTTCGAAACGCAGAGCTGTGTAACGTGACCATCATCTGATGAGTACGATGACCGCGAATCTGAGTATTAGTGAGATGCTGACGGGGCTGTGAACTTTCTTTTTTCTTTCCTTTTTTTTTTTTTTTTTTTTTTTTTTTTTTTTTTTTTTTTTTTTTTTTTTTTTTTTTTTTTTTT
>JACWST010000359.1:17458-28066 GCA_014850475.1 Cryphonectria naterciae | reverse complement strand
CTCCCTCGTCGTCCTCGTCGTCGTCCGACTCGACTCGACACGACTACCTCCGTCTCTCCCTCCCCCCCCCCCCCCCCCCCCCCCCCCCCCCCCCCGCCCCCCCCCCCCCGCCCCCCCCCCCCCCCCCCACCTCCTCCTTCTCCTCTCCCCCATCGCATCCTTTCCTGACCGACCGACCGATCGATCGACCGCTCTCCCTCCCGAATCTCATAGCGGCCCGATGGGTAATCAGCCATCCAAGGACGGCAGCGGCACCTCCAGGCCGAGCAGCTCGGCCGGCCCGGACGGCCTGCAGTCTCTGCCCTCCTTCAGCAAGTCCGACACCAAGGACTCCACGAGGTCCTTCAAGGCCCTGCGGTCCAAGATACCAGGCTCAGGAAAAAATGACAGCCCGCGGACCTCTGCGCTGCTGTCCAATGGCGAGGCAGACAGGTCAGACTCGGAGACCATCCGCTCCGGCAGGTCTGCACGGCACTCCAGGAGCAGGTCGTCCGACCCTTCCATAACAACGCCTGCCTCCCCAAGCTCCCCCGACATGTCGACCGTCGCCTCCCCGCTCGACGACGCCCAGCCGCCCCCGTCCCCCATACAGTCGGCGTCTGCCATGTCAGGCAAGCACGACGTCAGCGCCGCCCAGGCCTCGGGCGAGGTCGATCACGTCTCGGACGCGCCGCCCACGGGCGTGCCCAACCCGAACGCCGACCCCGTCCTGCCGGGCCAGCCCATCCTGGTCAGGCGCGACAACACCGCCAGCAACCCCGTGCAGGGAGGCGCTGTGTCGCCGAGGGACGACGTGGCCGGCGGCGTGGCCATGAGTGAGATCAAGGACATCGACCTGGACGATTTCATCAAGAGGCTGCTGGATGCTGCGTACGCGGGCAAGGTGACCAAGAGCGTCTGTCTCAAGAATGCAGAGATCGTGGCCATCTGTCACCGCGCGAGGGAGGTCTTCCTCTCGCAGCCTGCCCTCCTGGAGCTAGACGCCCCGGTCAAGATCGTCGGCGATGTCCATGGTCAATATACAGATCTCATCCGCATGTTTGAGATGTGCGGCTTCCCGCCCTCTGCCAACTTCCTCTTCCTGGGCGACTACGTCGACCGGGGCAAGCAGTCCCTCGAGACCATCCTGCTGCTCCTGTGCTATAAGCTCAAGTTTCCCGAGAACTTCTTCCTCCTGCGTGGCAACCACGAGTGCGCCAACGTCACCCGCGTCTACGGCTTCTACGACGAATGCAAGCGCAGGTGTAACGTCAAGATCTGGAAGACCTTTATCGACACCTTCAACACCCTCCCCATCGCCTCCATCGTCGCCGGCAAGATCTTTTGCGTCCACGGCGGCCTGTCCCCGGCTCTCAGGGACATGGACGACATCCGTAACATCGCACGGCCCACAGACGTCCCCGACTACGGTCTGCTCAACGACCTGTTGTGGTCCGACCCCGCCGATATGGAATCGGACTGGGAGGCCAACGAGAGGGGCGTGAGCTATTGTTTCGGGAAGAAGGTCATCACGGACTTTTTGACCACCCACGATTTCGATCTGGTCTGTCGAGCACACATGGTGGTCGAGGATGGCTACGAATTCTTCACCGACAGGGTGTTGGTGACTGTTTTTAGTGCACCAAACGTGAGTCGTACCCTTTCTTCTTTTTTTTTTTCTCCTTCTTTTCTGTTTGTTGGCTGCCTGCGCTGCCCCCCCCCCCCCGAGACCAAGAGCTGATTTTTTTCTTTCTTTCTTTTCTTCATATGACAGTATTGCGGCGAGTTTGACAATTGGGGAGCCGTCATGTCTGTCTCCTCTGAGCTCCTGTGCAGCTTTGAACTGCTGAAGCCCCTCGACTCAAACGCCCTCAAGAGTCATATCAAGAAGGGACGAAACAGGAGGCAACAGATGCTCAACAGCCCGGTACGTTTTTTTCCTTTACCCAATGTCTTTAATTATCTACTTCACACAGAGGTGTCATGCTAATCTGCTAATTCTTTTTTAGCCGGCAAACGTATACCCTCAGAGCGTCTAGGGGCGCCCACGGCGTTGGAGCTGGAGCTGAGACGTAGGGACACTCACCCACAATCGACAGAAAATTGTTGCTGTACTTGATCAAGTCACATGATATGGCACACAAGGACACTACCCTCCTCCGTGCCGGTAGAAGACTTCAACAGAAAGGAAGAAGGAAAGGGAAAGAAGAAAAAAGAGACAAAAGGTCAAATATGATGTCGACACTTAGAAAGATGACGTCTGGTCGAAATAAATCGGGTCAGAAAAAGGAGGAAGAAGGATATATGGATCATTTTTCCTTTCGGCAAGAAGGAATACAGCATTGGGAAAACAGGTCGCTGCTCGGACACTACAAGCCTGCTTCGACTGGTCGCTATGAACGCGTCCAGTGTGACACAAAAAAAAAAGAGGAAAAATCCTCATGCCGACAAGCAATGCTACAGGCACCCAAGGGTTCTTATGACAAAGACCCGAGTCTCGTAACAGGATTATGGTTTCGGCATCGACATGAGGAGCCCTCGGAGCATAACAGATTTGTGTGTGGCTGGGGTGGGCGGAGAACGAGACAAGAGACAACATGCAAAGCGAGATGGATACACGCACGGAGGGACAAGAAGAATGATGGGTCACACATGACATGAAAGATTCCAATGCCAGGCGTTCGGCGGGACCAGGTGGGAAAGGGAGGAAAGATCACGGTCCGTCCTTAAGATCTGGCTGTCCAACGACCTCGCCAGGAGGGTAGGATTGTATGGATACGGGGCATGCGTTTGTATATTTTTGTTTGTTTGTTTCTCCAGCTTGAACACGATCAACTACCAGACCAAACAAAAAGAGAGAAAAATCCCCCTTTTTCTTGCAGAAATATCTTCTACTATGAGAACTTGATCTGTCATATTCAGTGCTTCCGTAACTCGACTCGGGCACCTCTTTTCTCTTCTTCTCCGATCCTGAGAAGAAAGGAAGTGGGCGCTATGGGAGCTTTTCGTGAAAACGAGAGGGAGGGCGAAGAAGCTGAGAAGGAAAGTTGGCATTGAAAAGAAGCTCACGTTTACATCCTCAGGACGGGCAAGGCACGTCGTCTCAATGTCCTTCTACATGGTGTATTTGCTTTACAAGCTACAAGACTCGCCCAAGGACGAGTAATAGTATCCTGTAACATCATCACCATATTTGTAATAGCGGCAGCAGGTAGTATCAAAGTTGTCAAACAAAAAAAAAAAAATGAAGTATTCGTCTGGGAGGTGGGAAAAAGGCATCATCAATTCATCGCCATAATTATAGCAATGCTTCCCCAGGGCCCAGAAGAGAAATGTCTCTTGTTGCTTGCTCCTCCGTCGTGGTATCTAAGCCTCCACGACGCTTCTATCGCCCAAGATTATCTGACTCGCCTTTTGATGTTCTCTTCCCCCACCCCCGCCTCCTTCCACCACCACCACCTCCTCCTCCTCGTCATCGTCCCAACCCCAATGTATCCTCGCTTCTCAGGATATGAGCCAGGAATCACTAGCCACCCTCCAGCCCAAGTCCATCCTGAAGCTGCTCCACAAGTTCATCTACAGCGTCGTCCTCCGCGTCAGCCTCCTCCAGAGCCCCATCGTCTTCAACGGCGGCGGCCTCGTCGCCAGCGCCAAACGGCGGCCCATCTTGGGGCCTGTGTTGTTGTTGTTGTTGTTCCCTGCGGTGACGCGCCGCCGCAACCACCGCCGCGGCGGCGCGTTCGACCACGCCAGCCTGCGCGACCTCGTTCATCCTTTGCACTGCCTCCAGCCTCGCCCCCAGGTGGGCGTGGACTTCCAATAGGCGCTTGAACTTATAAGTCAAGCCTACTGCAGACCAGGCCGGGAAGTACCGCGCCTGAATCTTTGCAAAGCTCAGCCCCTGCGCCCGGAGAGCCGTGAGAAGCTCAGATTCGCACTCTTCCCAGGGGTGCCGGCGGGGCTGGCCTGGGCGACTGCCGCTCTTTCTCTTGGTCCTCGTAACCGTATTATAATTCCTTCCTTCAGAAGCGGTAGGGCCGGCGACTACTGGTGCACCGAAACCCATCTGGCGCCCGTCAAATGAGATAAAACTGTATGAAAATGTGTGGCCATTGTGGTTGTTGTTGTTGTTGTTGATACTCCTTGCTTCGCCAGCAATTGCAGTTCCTGGGGCCAGAGAATTGGGCGCGGTCGCGCCCTGTCCCTGGTCATCCTCGCTCACACGCTGCCCAGCCTTGCTGTCATCGCGCTTACTAGAAAGGTCCTACTCTTCCAAGTCACGGTACCTAGCTGGCCTCTGTCTCCTACGCTGAGAGCGGTCCAATGAGCTGCTGCCCTCGTTACTGCCTTCTGAGGTGTCTGTCCTGCGTCTGCTCGGCGTCTGCAACTGCTGCTCGTGCACTGCGTCCGGCATCTCCTCGTCCGAGTCCGGGATCTGCCGTGGGCGCCTTCTGAGGCTCGGGCTCCTTAGGCTTGGGCTGTGGTGGCTGCTACCGGATCGCGTGGTGACTCCTCTGAACTCTTCTTCATAGTGGTCATCCTCACCTTGCCTGCGGCGCTTGTTCCGGCTGGCCCGGCTGCTAGGAGTGCCGAGAATCGTCTGTGGGGATTCGCGGGGAGCTGGTGGATCCATGGGCTCGTCGGCATTGCTCTCGAAATCCTCATTAAGGGAAAACGCAGCCATCGTCGTGACGGGACTGCTGTTCGTAGAACGTGCTCCGCCACGTCCACCTCGTCTAGCGAAACCGCGACTTCGATTCCCAGCCAGGCCACCTCTTCGCGCGCGAGCTCGAGGCCGAGGCAGAGGGCTATCCGAGTCCATCGAGTCCTCGTGCTCCACAAGCGCTCGCTTCCGCTTCCGGCCGCCTCGACCGCCGACAGCGGCTCCACGGCGTCTGGCTCTTACCCGTCGCGGGGGGTTGAAGTCGTCGTCGTTTTCATCGTCCTGATCATCCAAGGTTGAGTTCTCCAAGGCCACATCTTCCTCGTCATCAAGCACCGTCGCAACAGGGGCTTTCTTGGTCTCAGCGCTGAACTTGACGCCGCCCCGACCCCTGCCTCGGCCACCGCGACCCCGCCCGCCCCGACCTCCTCTGGCACTGCTACCGCCACGTTTCGGTCTACTCTCTCCGTCTTTGGCATCCAGCAACTTCTTGGTGAGGTTTGGAAAGTTCTCTCCGTAGTTGAAGAAGAGCTCCTCGCCCGCCTTGATGTCTCGTAGGGCTTTGAACTTGATCCGGAAGTCACCATTCACGAACAGAATCTGAGGAATAATATTCACTCGCTTCCTGCCAATCTTGTCCAGCTCCGAGGCATGATTGATGTAGCGGCTGAGGTTTCCATAGATGGCGGCGTCGACCCAGATACCTTCATAGTCCAGGAGGGTAAAGAGGTAGCTGCTATGGCTGCTCTCGTCAAAAACATCGCCACGACGTGCCTCTCGACGTACCCCCTCATCGTGAGAGATCAGCTCTCCAAGATATTCAATGACGAACTCATCCTGTGCAATGTCTTCAGCCGTAAAAAGGCCATAACCGCAGCCCTCGATCTGAGACTCTCCCAGGAGGACGGTCTTGGAGACTCCGCGCTGAAGAGCGACATTCTGACAGCCGCTTGCGTGCAGGTTCGAGTCGTGCGCATTCTTGGGGTCTGCTCGCTCAAGAGCACCACAGCCGGAGCACAGAACAGGATCGCACTCCCTGTTCAGCTGGACGCAGATACACGGACGGCCAGCGACCCTCTGCTGCAAGCAGGTCTTGCCATTGGAGCCACAGGCGCACCCAGTAAATTTATGGGCACAGCTCTCGGCCGTGCAGCGACAGAATCGGTCACAGAGCAGCTTGGCGTCCACGCATGGACAGCCCTTTCCACAGGGGCCCGCATGATTACACGGGTCTCTGATCTCCCTGCGAGTAAACTCGTGCGAGTTGAGCTGATCCTGCCAGTCCTGCTTGAGTTCCTTGCGAAAGCGGTCGTACCAGGGTAACGACTTGACTATTTTCGGTGGGCTAGGAGGATACACGTTGGCCAGCTGCCGGAGAGGTCGGTTGTCCAGCTCAAGCTGGAGTATCTTCCGATAGACTTCCCAGCAGTACCGACCCAACAATGCCGAGGCGAGGCAGGGCAGGTGGAGGTTTGTGGCTCCTAACGCAATAAATAGTCCCCGAAGTAATAGGACTTCGTCTTCGCTCCATGGAGTGGTGGTGAAGTAAGCATTGCCATCCTGATAGAGGATCCAGCAGCAGTCGTTGCGACAGGCTGTCATGGACTTTTCCTGGGGTTCTGCTGCGAAAAATTTGGCAAGGTTTTCCCTCATCAAGCCTCCAAACTTTCCAATCAGCTCGACCCCAATCGGTCGCCGGTGGTTGTCCCGGTCATGATCGCCGTGCTCGCAGGAGTGCGAGTAGCAGTACAGGCAGCCCAAGATAGTGTAGCTCAGCAGGTTGCTCTCAACCGAGTCCAACAGCTGTTCGGCTCCTTGCTTTTCCATCTCAGGCTTGCCGTCCTTGACCAGTTTCTTGTTCTCGACCACAGCCTCGACAGTCTCGTCGTGGACAAGAACATCCTTGAGCGTGAGGCCCGTGTGCTTCCAGAGGTTGTTGAACGCGTCTGTGAACATCTTGGCAGCCCTGACGGCGCGTGGTGAGGCAACCTCGTCACTGAGCATATTCATGATGCTGTTCTTCTGCTGTGGGGTCATCTTGTCGTTATTCTCAGACTGGGCGGCCATGTACCGAACCAGGCTCGACTTGCTGCAGTTTTCCAGGCCGAGCTTCTTGATCCAGCGGTCGATGTAGAAAGAGAGCTCAACGGCCGTCTCCTCCTTGAGCATCTTGCTGGCCTTCTCAGACCTGTTGGAAGACGTGACGTTGAAGCCAGACTGGGCGTCCATCGCTTCGAGCTCATTAATCCAGCGGCGGTAACGCTCCTCCTCACTGTCCTTCATGTCCCGAAGATGCGGGATGAACTTCAGGGTCGTGTTCGGCGACAGGACGTTGCGCGAGACCTCGACATGATGAAACCTGTACTTTGGAACGCGCTCCTGGTCAGATTTGATGCAGGTCACCTCATAAGCCACCTTCTTCTTGCCCGAGTTGACGCGGGCCGTCTTGTCCTCCTTATGAAGCTTCAGCTGGACCTTCATGGTGTTCTGCTGCTGCGTCTCACTGGGCAGGGCCGGCAGCCTGAGGTCGGCCAGGTCTGCCGTGGCGCTCACATGGCGCTGGTTGGGAGGCGGCTGCCGGGCAGCGAGCTTCAGGTTGTAGTGAACAAGCCTGGCATGATTTCGATCGATCTCTTGGGCCAAGTCGAACAGGGAGTTCTCGATCCTGTCAAGAGACCACTCCTGCCTACGCGGCGTCTGCGTGTTGGCAGGAGTGTTCAGCTTCGAATCACCAGGGGGAAGCGGCTGGGGTGGGGTCTGGGTGATCCTGGGGGCGGCCTTGAAGGCGGAGGGCGAGGGCTGAGGAGAGAGACTCGACAAGGCCGAGCTGTCCTGGGCGGACCGGTTGGGGACTTGTTCGGCCTTTAATGGGGTTGAGCTGGATTGACCCATCTGGACAGGTGCGGATGGCGCAGGAGGAGGGTGTGACGGCGGCAAGGGGACCGCACCGGCACCAGAAGCACGCGAGGCAGACCCAGAGCCTGGGGGGGCGGTTGGTTCGTGGACTTGGAAATGGCTTTCTGAGAACCGCGGGGCTCTTGTCGTCGATAGAGAAGGATCGGGTTCGTCTGGCGATTTGGTCCCTCCGCCACTGAACACCATGTCGACGTCGCTGTCGTCTACCGTAAGATCTATCACATCCATTGGATCATTGCAAATCCGCCGACCTGGTGTGATGTGTTCTGGTTGGGTCTGCAAGAGGACAGGGCAACGTCCACCCCCCTTCACTGAAGAGTCGCTACACTAGAAGTGAGGGAAGACGGAGCAACCCATTGCCGAGTCGTGTGAACTCAGATCCTTGACCAGGAGCTTATGCGACAGGTTTCTTTTGGTGATGGTGTTGGTGTTGCCAGGTGGTGTTGCGAGAGCGCGCGCGCGCGCCTCAACCGAAAGACGACACTTTCAAAAGGGATTACAGCGCAGAAACAAACCCGATTTGAGAGTAGAGGGATCGATTTTTGATGTCCCTGCGAGATCAGGATGACCACGGCCGTTTTCGACCTCTGTAGTGATGAAAGTTGATGAGAAAAAGCTGGAGGCGCAAGGCAGTGCCGAAAGGATGCTCGCGACTGGAAACGCGTTCACCTGAAAGTGAAAAGGCTCTTTTGGCAGGGGCCATGGACTGGTACAGTCAAGGAAGGGTTAGGGTTGGGATCCTCTTTCATATGTCTCTCTCAGATCTTGGAGGTGGGCACACGGTTTGGAGCTGGGGGGTTGCTCAATAGGTGTTTCAGACACAACTTGAAAGCATATTACTATGTCTCAATCTGTTCAATTGAGACTGAGAAAAAAAGGTATGTATACCTGCTTCCTAGCTAATGGATTGATTCTGGTGCCCAGGGTGGTACATTTGGTGATGCTATACATATATATATAAATATAAAGAGTGACTCCAAAAGTGTACCTCAGGCAAGGCATGTATCATTTCATAAGGAGTCCTCGGAAAAGGAAGAAAAAAAAGAACCAAAGGCTTCAATCAAATACACTCCTTATGTTTATAAAAATATATACTCTCCACAAGGTAGGCACCCTGAATATAAAAGATATATCATGGTCAATGTTATACCTTGTTTTATGCATTTTATTCTAGGGCATGCAGTATGTCATAATCAACAGCAGCAGCAGAGGAGAAGGCGGACGGACAGCAGTTCTCTGTAGTAGCGCTAGTGATGGTGATGATGAGGATGATGACGACGACTCAATATCATCAATCATCAGTTCGTGGAGTGCCTTGATCTCATTGATGAGACAAACTGGTCTATCGGTTGAAACAATGCAATTCCCAGAAACATTTATACTTGTTTGAAAATAATACATAATATTGGGATAAATAGACCACTACCTGAGACCCATCCAGATACGGGAAATGGATCCTGATCACGAAAAATAAAAAATAAAAAAGACAAAAAAAGTTGATGCAGGGTCGCTGCAGGGGACGGGAGAGAGGGGGAGGGGGGGGGGCCACGCTGAGATCGGTGAAAAGGGGAAATCTCTGGGGGCCACCACAAAGCCAAAAAGGAGCATCCAAGTCTGGGGGAACGAGACTTGTTTTGGAAGCACGCCGTCGCAGCGCCATGCAGCGCACAGAGAGGAGGAATGCTACGACATCAGGAGACGCTAGCAGCTCTTAAGCACACGCTAGAGCTGAGCCCGTTGCCCTGGGGCCAAATGAGATGACGTCGTTGTCTTCGATTCGTCTTCAGCTTCGCGCCATGTCGTCTGCAAACAAAAAGACCATCCCACTCCCATGTGCCTCACCGACGTGTCCATCCGCATCCTCCTCTTTCCGGCCATAACCGTTGTTCTTTTACTCTACTGCTACTACTACTACGACTGTAAAGGCTGTGTCTACCCCTGGTCTTATCGACGGTGGTATCCTGCTTGTTTCTGGTCTTTTTTATTTCTTCTTTTTTTTTCTTTTTTTTTTATCCTGCAGCATTCTCCTGAATTGTCTTTACACAAACTATCATCTCTTCGCACGACAGACCTCCACAAACCAGGGTACATACATACCAGAACAGGACCTCCCCGCCTTCTCCCCTGTCTGCACATCACCTACCTTTTCCCCCGTCGCTGTCGCTGCCCGCTGTTCACCATGCATCGCACGTATTCTATGCGCCAGACAAGGGCGCCTACCGCGTCCCAGATACAGGTGAGCTTCACCATCGGATATATCTTACAAGGGAGGAAAAGAAGAGAGAGAGAGAGAGAGAGAGAGAATAAAGAAGTGCATATAATTAAACCCTGCTGTCGCTAGAACCCCCCTCCACCTCCCTCCAGCACCAAGTCCGGCCGTCTCTTTGGCCGAGGTGGATTCGGTAAGTTCGGGATCTTGATCTCGTCATTGTACCACAGTGACCTCGAATAGTAGTTCAACCACGCGCGATGATTTTTGTAACTCATCGATTGTTTGGTTGACAGGTCATCTAGGTCATGCCCTTCGTGCGCGCACGGCCGGTGCTTACGGCCCGGACCTGGCAAAGAAGCTGTCGCAGCTTGTCAAGATGGAGAAGAACGTCATGCGCAGCCTCGAGACGGTCGCTAAGGAGCGAATGGAAGTTGCTGTATGTACTCGACAACGCCAGCCCCCGATACCAGCCTCCCCACCTCTTCATCCTACTATACCGTATGGCCTGACTGTTGTGACTCCTCTAACTCTTCTTTCTCTCTCAGCAACAACTCTCAATCTGGGGCGAGGCCTGCGACGAAGATGTTTCCGATGTCACCGACAAACTCGGCGTCTTGCTCTACGAGATCGGCGAGCTCGAGGACCAATATGTTGACCGCTACGACCAGTACCGAGTGACCATTAAGAGCATCAGGAATATCGAGGCCTCGGTACAGCCCAGCCGGGATAGTGAGTAGCAGCCCCCCCCCCCCCCCCCCCACCCCAACCACCACCCCCCCCCCCCCCCCAGCCGACCATCTCCTGGTCGCTCCGACTCGTGTTGGTGCCACCACCATAA
>JACWST010000359.1:0-17448 GCA_014850475.1 Cryphonectria naterciae | reverse complement strand
ATCAATATGTTGACCCCGCAGACCAGTCGCCCGAGCCAATAAAAAGACCCAGGAACATCGGGGCCTCGGTCCCCCCCCGCCGGGATGGGGGGTAGCCGCCCCCCCCCCCCCCCCTCTCACGGCATCTCCCATCCCTCTGTACAGCACAGGTGGCTATTTTCATGGTGTGCTGACTCGTGTATGTGCATCAGGAAAGCAAAAGATCACGGACCAGATCGCCCAGCTCAAGTATAAGGAGCCGAACTCGCCCAAGATCGTCGTCCTCGAGCAAGAACTCGTCCGCGCCGAGGCTGAGTCGCTGGTGGCCGAGGCACAGCTCTCCAACATAACGCGTGAGAAGATCAAGGCCGCCTACACATACCAGTTCGACGCCCTGCGCGAGCACTGCGAGAAGGTGGCCATCATCGCCGGGTACGGAAAGCACCTCCTCGAGCTGATCGACGACACCCCCGTCACACCCGGCGAGACCCGCGCAGCCTACGATGGATACGAGGCTAGCAAGGCTATTATCCAGGACTGCGAGGACGCTCTTACGAACTGGGTCACGCAGAACGCTGCCGTCAACTCGAAGCTCTCGGTGCGCGCCCGCACCCTCTCCACGCGGCGCCGGAACAACATCAAGGCACGTAGCGAGGGCGGTCACGACCTGTCAGGCCAGGATGCCCCGCTCCATGATCAGGACTCCTGGGTGCCAGCAGGTCAGCACAAGGGCGAGTACGATAACTCCGAGGATGAGGACGAGGAGGACGACGAAGATGAGGCTGCCGTTAGCGAGAATGGGCTCAACGGGGAACATCGAGGGCGCACACACGAGGCCATCGCAGCGTGAGGCGGGTTTACCTTGTTTTTTCCATTCTGGAAAGGGCTGTGAGACCAAATTGAAGTAGCCGACAACGATTTTAAAAACTTAATGTTCTAATGACGGCACTACATAATATGGGGAACAGCTGCGCCATGATGGCATATACACAGACAAGCCAGCAAGGCACAGGGACTCTCAGGTTTCTCTGCTGCGGGGGTGTAACACAGGAGGATGGGAGGCAACGGGGGGCGGCAACAATTTGGGCGGCAATCTATTACGACAAGTGAATTTTTTGGTTTTGAAGTATACTCCGTTTTATTGTAGTGTTACGCAGCAATATGGACTTTCAGCCCTTTCAAGTGCAAGCCCACTCTTGACCAGCCTTTGGTACTCCGAGGATGCATCCGTGACAGACCTGTCATAGTCTACGAAGAATGAATGCCACCCGAGAAGCATACCCCTTTTCTGCATAGCTTCAGAGCTCTGCGGCTCATCCTCTGTCAAGGGAAGAAAAAAAAAACCACCGCCACCAAGCCTTTCAACCTGCGTATGGGTATATATCTTCATCGACTATAAGATCTCCTCTCTCTCTCACAAACACACACACTCTTCTCTTCCTTCGCACGCGCTCCCTCACCACCTCAGATAGACATCTGGCTGACAAAATCCTCCTTCTCGATCTTCACGATATGCTCCCCCGGGACGACCACCAGCCCCAGGTACCTATGCGACATCTCCATCTTGACGGTCTTTTCGCCCGCCTCGGCACTCTCTTCGGCGGCCTGCGCACGCTGCTGGGCAGAGGGCTGGCGGTACTCGTATGTGTAGGCTAGGACGATGTTCTGGTCCTGCATTATATATGAAATTGTGTCAGGTCTAACCCAGCGTTTTGTGAACCAAGCAGTTGGGGGGGGGGGGGTTTAATATATTATATTTTCTTGATAAACAAAAGAAAGGCAGTGTGCGTACTGGATCAGTACACTTGAAGTCCCCCCAGAACATCCTCTCGTCCGTGGTGTGTATGCGCAGCTTCCTGTTGAGCAGCGACGAGAGGAACTCATGGGCTGTGGTCTTGTCCATCGCTGGTGGAGGGGAAGGGGACCTCTCGTCCATGTTTTCCGCCTGTGTCGCCATCTTCTCTTGCTTTCTTTCTCACAGACAGGAGAAAGAGTCTGTTTGAATTCCAACCTGATGAGTCTCCGGCCCACGAGACTCGCGGCTGGGCCGGGGGATGTTGCTGGCTCTGTCGTCGTGAAGTCTTTTCCAGACTGATGTTGGGGGGTTTGGTATTTCTTGTCTTGCAGCCGAGCGTTGTGGAGCGCTGCTATGGTCCCAGAGTTCACAGCAGATCGGTAGCAGCGCGGGGAGGCGGCACTACTGTAGGTTCGCGTGCCCCCCCCCCCCCCCCCCGGGGATTTCCCTCTTCCCCTCCAATTCTTCCTCGTGACGGGGCGGCGGACTCGCGTATATGTATGACGCAGCGGTACTCTTTAGTGGGGCCAGCACTTAAGCAGTCAGCTTAACGCGCCCTGAAAGTGAATGACCGATGCAGCCTTGGGGCGACTTTTGATGTTTTTCTCGTCTTTTTGATTTCAGGCAACAAGCTTCTCTGTCTTCTAAGTCTTCAACTTCCTCCCAAGTCTTTCTTACGGTATTCTCCAAATGGGCAACCACTGCTCTGATCCCGCGAGGATGACTCTATTCGCTCCTACGTAAAGTAGGCATATCTTTTTGACAGGAATTGCCCTTCACCCATACGGCGCCCACCCTTGCAACTCTTTTCCGCCAGTCCTGTCCCTCCTCGCTCGACCACCACCGTGAACCGACACCTTCCCATACGACGACAGTGCCGCCACCGCCGCCGCCTTCATCATGGGTGTCCAAGGCCTCTGGCAGGTCCTCTCCCCTTCCGCCCGCCCCACGAACCTCGCGACTCTCAACAGGAAGCGCCTCGCCGTCGACGCCTCCATCTGGATCTACCAGTTCCTCAAGGCCGTGCGCGACAAGGAGGGCAACGCCCTGCGTAACAGCCACGTCGTGGGCTTCTTTCGCCGCATCTGCAAGCTGCTGTGGTTCGGCATCAAGCCCGTTTTCGTCTTCGACGGCGGCGCCCCGGCGCTCAAGAGGGCCACACTGCAGGGGAGACGCCGGAGGCGGGAGGGCCGACGTGAAGACGCGGTGCGCACGGCGGGCAGGCTGCTCGCCGTGCAGATGCAGAGGATCGCGGAAGAGGAGGACCAGAGGCGGAGAGAGGCCAGGGCTGCGGGTCGGGATGCTGATGCCGAGGGGGATGGAGGAGGAGGGGACGGCGTGCCTGAAGGCGAAGCGCTGCCGGACGTCGAGAATATGGTATACGCCGAGGAGGCCTTCACGGCCAAGTCGGAGAGGAAGAAGGATAGGAAGTTCTTCCGCCAGGACCAATACCACCTGCCCGAGCTGGAGACGAGCATCGAGCAGATGGGGCGTCCTGATGACCCACGCATCATGAGCGTTGAGGAGCTGGAGGAGTACGCGCGGCAGTTCAACAGCGGCGAGGACGTCAATCTGTACGACTTTGGCAAGATAGACTTTGACGGGGACTTTTTCAAATCTCTGCCCGCTGCGGACCGTTATAACATCCTCAATGCCGCGAGGGTGAGGAGTCGGCTCAGGATGGGTCTGAGCAAGGAGCAGCTGGAGGTCATGTTCCCAAACCGGATGGACTTCTCGCGGTTCCAGATAGAGCGCGTCCAGGAGCGAAACCGGCTCACCCAGAGGCTTATGTATGAGATGAATATGGCAGGCACGGATCTGACGGTTGGTGGAGGCGGCCGGGTGGCGGGCGAGAGGAACAGAGAGTACATCCTTGTGAAAAACGACGGCGTCGAGGGCGGCTACGCCCTTGGTGTTCTGACGCAGGAGAAGGACATTGGTGAGAGACACAAACCGATCGACGTCGATGCACTGCAGCTCAGGTTTGCGACACGAGACGAAGAGGAGGATGACGGGTGGGAAGACGACGAGGAGTTTGAAGATGTACCCATTGAGGGCGTCAATCGGCTTCCCAAATCCAGGGGTCGCCAGCAAGAACCACGAGACGACGACGATTCAATGTTTGTGGATAATGGGGAAAATGAGGAGGCGTTGATTATAGGTCGAAGGGTCGAAGACCAACTCATGGCAGATGAAGACGAGGACGTCGCAAGGGCGATAGAGATGTCGCTCAAGAATCAACATGGGGTCGGGCAAGAGACAGTCGAGGACGAGGAGGAGTTTGAAGATGTTTCGATACCTCAGTGGGAGCAGAAGGCAGTCGACAATGTGCCCAAGCCTATCACTTCAACCCGTGGATCAATGGTTGCACATATTATCAACAACAGAGCCAATGCAGCCGTTCCGAAGAAGAAGCAGGCCGAAGACGACAGCGACAGTGAGGGGGATTTCCAGGCAGCCTTGGCAGTTGCGAGAAAGAAGAACCAGACCGAGGCGCCCAACAAGACAAAGCCATCAGCTCCGATCAAACCAAACGTTAAGAACCCTTTCGGTGGCCCACTGCCATTTGAGAAGCTAAACTGGAGGACTTCTATATTCGAGAAGAAGCCGCAGCCGAAAACTGACGCGCAAGTACGCAAAGAAGCAAATGACAAGGCTGCTGAGACTGGTGGAGGCTTCTCCATTGAGATACCCGACGACGAGAGCAAGGCTCAACAGGACGTCCATATGGAAGGCGGCTTCGAAAAAGAACCTGTGGAAGATGATGCGCCGAGACCCTTACCTCCATGGATGGTTCACGACGACACAGATATTCGAGACAAGATAAAAAACCAGCAACGCGCGCACAATGAGATCAACGAAGAGGACGAGAGTCTGGCCCAGGAACAAGAGCAGCTGCGAAGGCGGCGGCGACAGAACGAGATTGTGGAGATTGAGTCGTCTGACGACGATGACGACGATGTTGAGATCCTAGATACTCTACCTGTGAAGTCAGATGGCTCGGCCATCGTAAGGGGCTATTCTGATGCAGTGTCTAAACCTTTAGGCGATGGCACTGTAGTCAGTGCTGAAGAAGCGCCCGCAGAATCTCAAGAGGCCGCCAGTTCAGGAAGAAGAGACCAGAACGAAGTTACGACTCTTCATGATGAGACTCCTTTGCGCTCACCTTCTCCAAAGATGGAGTTTGTGGATGTCGAAATACCGTCAGAAGAGCGCCCTGCAGAGCCTACGACGACACAAGTCAGAACCGTGCAAGACTCAGGGGAGTCTTCTTCTTTTGAAGACGTTGAACTCCAGCAGCACGACCCGGCCATGGAACAAGCTCCGCTAGAGCCTGCACAGCGAATGGTGTCCGAGGTGCCGGAGTTTGAGGATGTTGTGCCTCCAACGCCACCAATAGCCCAACAGGAAAGGATCGAGGGACTGGTAGAAGTCCCTGGTCAACCTGAGGATGATTATGACGATGCATTCGCAGAGGGCGAGTACGACGAGTTTAGTGATCCTGAAGATGAGCAGCTCATGGCACAGCTCGCCGAGGAGGCCGAAGAGCACGCACGGTTCGCAAGCGAGCTGAACAAGAAGCCGGCACAGCTGACCCAGGAGGAATACGAGCGCGAGCTGCGCCAGCTGCGCAACCAGCAGAAGAAAGACAGGCGAGACGCCGACGAGGTCACCCAGATCATGGTGACCGAGTGCCAGGCCCTGCTGCGGCTGTTTGGTATCCCTTACATCACAGCTCCCATGGAGGCCGAGGCCCAGTGCGCCGAGCTCGTCTCCCTCGGTCTTGTGGACGGCATCGTGACGGACGATTCGGACATATTTCTCTTTGGTGGCACGCGCGTGTACAAGAACATGTTCAACAGCAACAAGCTGGTGGAATGCTACCTGGCGGCGGACCTGGAGAGGGATCTCTCGCTGTCCCGCGAGCAGCTCATCTCCATCGCGCACCTCCTCGGCTCCGACTACACAGAGGGCATCCCCGGCATCGGGCCGGTGACGGCAGTCGAGATCTTGTCCGAATTCCCCGGGCGTGAGGGTCTCGTACACTTCAAGGAGTGGTGGACCGAGGTTCAGGCCAATCCGAACCGCCCTAAGGAGGCAGACTCGGGCTCGAGCTTCCGGCGCAAGTTCCGCAAGAGCAACGCCGCGAAGCTCTTCCTCCCCAGCAGTTTCCCCTCCCCAGCCGTCTACGAGGCCTACCTCAAGCCGGACGTGGACCACGACCAGGAGCCCTTCCAGTGGGGCGTGCCCGACCTCGACGGCCTGCGGCGGTTCCTGATGGCGACCATCGGATGGTCACAGGAGCGGACGGATGAGGTGCTCGTACCGGTGATCCGCGACATGAACCGCAGGGAGATGGAGGGCACGCAGAGCAACATCACGAGGTACTTTGAGGGGAGCGTAGGTGTCGGCGCGAAGGAGGCCTTCGCGCCCAGACAGAAGGCCAAGGGGAGCAGGAGGATGGCGGCTGCCGTGGACAAGCTGAGGGTGAGCACGGGAAAGGGGGCTCTCCCAGCTGTCGAGGCGAGCGGTGAAGATGAGGAGCAGGAGGAAGAGGAGACTGCTCGAAGCTCGGCAAAGGCCAGCGGCAAGGGTACAAACGGGCGGAAGCGAAAGGTGCGCGCTACAGCTGTGACGGATAGTGACGATGACCATAGCGATGATGAGTTTGTTGATGAGGTGGAACAAGAGGCGAATGGGAATGGCAGACGGAAGAAGGCAAAGGGCAAGGGGAAGGGGAAGGGAAGAAAGGCAAAGGCATGATGAACCTATTTATCATGTTCTGGCTTAATCTGATATCTTTGAGCTTGTCAATTGCCATATGGAATACGGCTCTTTGACTGATCCCACTATTGTTCAAGACAATATTTACTCTAGGTTAAAGATAAATAAGTTAATTAAAAAGGAAGCATATCAAGAGAAACAAGCAGTACTTAGGTCAAATAGGCTAAGCCTAGTCGAAGCTATCCAACAAGGCAGCCTCGTCCTGCCTCACAACCCAAGGAAGGAAGGGTGTGCTCGGCTTACATAATATTAACTTGGAACCCACCCAAGCTCCAGTCCCGCAGGTCTGATTGGCGAATGGCCACGAGCCCCGACCTCTTCCGAGCTCCATATGATTTTTTTCCCGGGGTTGCTGACCTCGCCTTGGCCTCAGCGTCGTCCGCCCTCGCCTCGCCTGCCCCCGTAATCGAGAAAGTCGCAGCATCGATTCAACCTCTTCCACCCCCCCCGCCCATCGCACGACCCAATCCTCTTCCTCTCCTCAAGAGGATTCCCTTCATCTCCACTCCTCCCAAACCGACGTCGAGGACCCAGACCATCCCTTTCGGCCCAGCGAGGAACTTGCAAGAGAAAAAAAAAGCAGAGGGATTTTTTTTCCCTTGTGCCCCCCATCGTCCTCCACCCGACACCACTACCACCACCACCAATCAACCAGAAGAAAATGTCCTCCGCCCTCGCACGTCCGCTCCTCCGGCGGCCCCTGCAGCCCCTCCGCAGCATCGCCGCCCGCCGCCTCGAGAGCACCGCCTCGTCGACCGCACAAAAGACCGCCGAGGGTGCCAAGAATGCCGCCAGCGAGTACAAGGCCAAGGCCGCCGAGGGCCTGTCGCGCGTCACCTCCGCCGCGGGGCCTGCGATCGCCGGTGCTGCCAAGGGCGTCTCGAGCGCCCTGGGTAGGGTGGGCGGCCGCACGGGAAGGTTAATTGCTTTTGTTGAGCGTATGTGTTGTTCCCTTCTTTCCTTTTCTTTTAAGGGGGATAAGAGACGGTGCGGAGGGCAGAAGAGAGGCAGGATTGCCGGGAAAGTAGAGAGCTGCAGGCAAGGAGGGAGAGAAGAAGGGGAAATAGGAGAAAGAAAAAGAAAAGAAAAAGGGTGCCGTTCGAGTTCAGAAGGGATGGGAACAAGTGCGTGCTGAGTTGAACTTGCTAACGATGTTAACTTTCTTCACAACAGGCCAGGTTCCTTTCGTCGTCTACTACAGCAAGGTCGGCCTCGAGCTGGGTAAGCTTGTGTTCAGGGGCCAGAAAATGGATCCTCCGTAAGTCGCTCCTCCCATGACGAGAAAGAGAGAGGGAGAGAGAGAAAGTTCTCTGCCTCTTTCTCGCCGATAGATAAGACAGACGCAAAGGTGATGGCTGACCACAACATTTCTTCCCTCACAGCTCCGTCGCCACCTTCCAGAGCTACTTCAACCGCACCCTCAGCGCCCTCAAGAACCCCGGCACCCTCCTCCAGTCGACCACCGCCGCCACCCCCTCATCAGCCGCCGCGCGCCTCCAGAACATCTCGCGCGCACAGGTCGTGGGCGGTGGTGTCCTGCTCGCCGAGGTGCTTGGTTTCTTCACCGTCGGCGAGATGATTGGTCGCTTCAAGCTGGTTGGATACCACGGCGAGACGGCGCACCACCACTAGATCACCAGTGTCTAGGCATGGTTATGGGCTAGCGTTGTACGATCCGTTGGATGGTAGCGCGAGGGACTGTCAAGGAGCCCAAAAAAGCCGAGAGGTCATCGTGTGGTGATAGAAGGGGAAAAGGGGGGGCTCCTGATAATGCTCGATGGAAGGCAAGAGGTCAGCTCGCCATCATAGACCAGTTTTCAGAGCTGGCGGACGAAATTTTATTCGCGACCAAGAATCGGAGGCGGGAACAAGCTACGGAGTATAGAGAGAGAGACACGGTCGAGCATAGAACACGGCAATGGAGCTCCAGGGTTCAGGGCATGGCCTCGCCACGATTTCGCACCACTCGCCTCTGTTTATCGGACCAGCTGCGTCGTCACATACACTCCTCAGCACCGATATGGCGATAAGCCATATTGGCTAAGAATGGTGAAGACAATGCTATTATTCCCTTATGGAATGAAGGTTGGCAGATGCGTTGCGTGGTTTGGTCCTCTACGGCCTACCTTGGGACTCTTTGTGTATATACAGAGGTTCCTTCTCCCTCATGCCGAGGGGCAAGAGAGCCTCAAGAACGTTTATTTCATTTGTACCATGTACCATCAGTTTCCACATCAAACTCTTGCTTCCATGATCATGATTAGAATAGCTAGCTCTCAAGATGCGCAGAGGTCGGTCTTCAGACGGCCGGTTGATGTTGATGACGACTATATCTGACAGTCATTGGAAAGCCGTCACCGGAAGACTCTCTCTGCTGAGTACTTGTCCAGTTCATCCCAAGTGACGAATACTATCTCTCTCTATCGACGATGCTCTCTGCCATCATTAGCTACCATCTTTCCACACCCAAAAATCTCTTAAGCCAAAGCCCACATTCATTCAACCACCTTACATGAACCCAATCCATCCTCGACCTCTCCTCCGGCCCCCCTCTAAATATCCATTCATCCGATCACTATCGATTATCATAGCGCTAGAACAGTACAGTCTCCGTCCAAAACAACAGCCCCGTGCCGGGCTTTCCTGCCGATCCATCCATCCCAAAGGACCACCATCACAACACGAAAATGCTACCTACATGGCACGAACCCAACAAACCAGAGAGCGTCATGCTGATCTCTCCTCCTGAGGCCCAATTTACGCTACCGTAACGTCCTGCAGTAGAAAAATGATGCATCAAGAAAAGAAAAAGAAAGAGAAAAAAAGTCTTAAGCGAAGAAGGGACACACCTCCAAGACCAGCAGGCCGCATACCTAACCTCCCCTCCCCCCAATTTCCATACATCCATCAATCATATCCTAGACGAACAACATCCCAGCACGAAAAGTACCGCCCCCATATATGCGTGGTCGTAACGTGGAAAAGGCAGGGGGGGTTGGGACTTTTCTCTGCTTTCTCGCGAAAAGAGTTCCCTGAAGGCCGAGAACTGCACAATGATGTATCATTCTTTGGGGGAGCAGTGTGTGGGGTGAGTCTGCCCGCAACAGGTAAGTATTGAAGAGAGAGAGAAAGTGTGTGTGTTTACACCAATAAAAGTCAGAGCGAAGGCCTCAACAACAGGCCGCATGCTACCGAGAGGGCCACAAGACTAATTCAGGAGGCTGGCTGGCAGGCAGGACCGTAGCATTCTTCGGCTGGGAAAGGGGGTGGTTAATTTATATTCCCCCCTCTTTTTTCCTTCTCTTCTTCACTTTGGGGAAAGCGATGAAGCCGGGAGAGGAACAATAAGGCTGCGAGAAGCAACCAATTGCTGGGTACTAATGAGGGCAAAATTACGCGGCAGGGGGGAAGAGAGGGAGGGGGAGGGTTGGACAATAGCGAGGAGAAGCAGCCTGGCCTGTTCTGACGCCCGGGACTTGCCGTGGTTCCCGACGTCTACCACCCTCTCGGTATCGTTTTCTCTTGCGGGTGGGCAAAGAAATTGCAGAAAGGAAGGGAGGACGGGAGGGGAGGGGACACTACACGAACCACGCAGCTGGTTTGGGGGCCAGGGAGCTGCTACGTAGTAGCATCTCGGGGCAGAGTTGCTCGACCAGGAAGGACCTTTCATGATGCAACCACAAGCGAGGAAAAGAAAAGGGATGGTATGGGGCAGGCAGTCCTAAGCATAATGATCCTATTCTGCAGGGGATGGGGGGTTATGGTCACGATATCGAGGAAAAAGAGGTAGGCTGAGCGCCCTCGGTGGCCAGACTTCTTCTCCTGGTGCCGTACAGCACACATCCGTCAAGGCTGCGCTGGAATGGTAGACTGCCAGATGTTGCAGCGCATGATGGGTGGGATGCTGGGGGTGTGTCTCCGAAAGGAAGGGGGGGATGGTGCCGCGTGTCATCGATGCTCTTGCTATTGTGCTTGCCCCATCTGACCACCCGCATATGCCGTTGGCTGTGCCTACCTGCATGTGCAAAGAGACAACCAGCCCGTGCCAACGCAAGTGCGTGGCCTGGGCTGTCTTTCCATATCATGGGAGGGGCTAAGCACATGGTCTGATCCGGACACGTCGCGTTGGTGGTGGTGGTGGTGACCAGCATCTTAATCTCACTTGGAGGCTGATCTGCAAGATGAGTTGGCCTCGCATTTCATACCATCATCTTGACCTGGGTTTCTCCGTGGAAAGGGATGGTTGGAAGCCTGCATCGGGTCCCAAAGACATGGTTCGCGTAACATGTCTTGCATACGCCATCAGAAAGTCGGTTAACTATCAGTCACACGAGGCACCAGCGTGGGCAGATGAGTTCAGAAGGCTGCGGTGGCAATTGTTCACGGGATCACGGTCTTGGAATGAATGTGATCATCACATTCCGAGACCAGCTACGGAAGCAGGTTGAGAAGAATACCGGTGACTGGAAAAGCAATCTGTGTTTTGTTGTGTTCGTAGACGACGAAACCTCGGACCTAAGATATTGAAAAAGCCATCATTTGCAGACCCAGGATCCAAAAGTTCACAAGAGCAGACAGAAGACAATCATCGAACTGAAAAGCAAATCAAAGGGGTATGACCACCTGACCTTGCTGCCCATCGCGATAAACCACAACAACTCATCTGATGCATGTCGGAGATAATGGCGAACGCCGCCGCTGCCGCCGAGGCCGCAATCCTATCCGCCACAGTCGTAGCAAATGTCGTAACTTGATTTAGGCGTAGATAGAATTCTTCAGACGGATACCAAGATGGAGATCGAGGTATTGGGGCAACAAGACCGAAGATGATGACCGAGGTGATCAATGAATCCCTCCCACATCATGAGGATAAGGTCCAAAGAAATTGAAAACTACAGCTCAGAATCGTACCTGCTACCACACAAGGGAGGCTGAGTCGTTTATTCCGCTCAAACGAAGCGGGCACCGGCACCGGAGCAATGCTCAGATCTGTGTGGATGGACAAGGACGAGCAGAACAAGATACTGACGATCCCAAGGGAGGCAAGTGTGTACAAGTCGCTGGTTGGGGAATTGCCGGTGAGGTACTGTAATCCATCGGGTGCTGATTTTGTTTGTGTTGCGGCCCATTCAACTCCGCCGCAATATGGTCTGATGAGATGAGCGCACAGCTGTCGCAGACTGCCTCGAAGTTTGTAGGCCGTCTGTTAGAAAGGGCCTCGAGCCGATGGCTCGCAGCTTAACGCAAGCTTAAAAGGGGTGGGCTTTCGGACTTGAGAGCACGGCGCCGAGACGTCCGCAGAGTCGAGGCCGCGGCAATAGGGGATCGGGAGAACAATTCAGTGATAACCGTTGGTTCGGTGCTCATGGGTTTTGGCGGGCCGCATTGCAGTCCAGATGTATCTGCCGCTCAGGCGTCAGTAATCCACCGCATACAATTTTCTAAGAGAAAAGCATCGAGGGCACTTACAGCTTGCAATAAGACTTGTTTGCCCGATCGCCGGTCTCCCTCATGACCTCTTCGTAGATGGCTTCTACATCCCTTGGGTGCCAGTGCTTGTACTTGACCAGAGGAGCCAGGCTCATGGCCATGAAGCCCTTTTTAAAAGAGAGATTGAACCACCGCCCGGCATCGGCGTCATAGTTGTTCGTGGAGGCCCCATTAACCCGCACGTTGATGACTTCTTGCGAGATTTCTGTGAAACCAGCATCACCCAGCGCCTGCGTAGTAGCTTGAGGGCTGATCCGCATCGAACACCCCGCGCGGTCCATTGCGTCCAGGAGTTCGTCGGCCCAAAACCTCAGCCGCCTCGAAACTGGCCCGTCGTCGCTCTGGAAATCCCAATCAATCTCCACGTGCTCGATCCATCCTTGTCCTGGAATCAGATGCCTGTGCACACAATCAGCAAAATGTATCAAGGCCATGGAGACTTGGGTACTGTGTACTTGATCACGTTGCTGTAGACGCGTGGCCATGACTTGATGGAACCAGAAAGCATGCGTGCATGGATCAAGTGCCACGAGCTCTCTCCAGCATCACTGGGCCATGGCTTTTCGATATCGACGGTCTTCAGCTCGACACCCGGGACAATGCTACAAACGTCAGCCCTACAAGCCCAATCAGAAGAAAAGAAGGAAAAAATGGGGGCCAATACGAACTGGGGTGGCTGCATCTTGAGACATATATCGAAACCTTTCACGACGTGGGGCCTGAATTCCCGAGTGTGCTTTATCCAAAATGTACTGTTGGTGGTCACATCGTGTTAGTTGGCGAGACAGCATGTGGCAGGCGAGTAGACGACTCACTCAGCGACAGAGAGGACCCATATGGCCGTTCCGAATCCGAGATCGAGAATCTAATCGAGCAGGTCAGTGGAAGGCATGAGAGGATGCGTGGGGCAAAACCTACCCTGGGCTCTGCAGGTAGGTGACTTGGGTTCGCCAAATCAAGAATATGCCGGCTGCAGAGCATCTTGTACCTCGTGAGATAGAAGAACATGTGCATGGCGTCAAGTCGGTCCATCTCTGCCTGGGATATCCGTTGCGACGTTAGCATCGGCCATGCAAGAGTCTACGTGAGCAGGACGGCGATACAAGAGGAGAAGTTTACCTCGTCTACAGGGAGTAGGTAACGCCCGTGGTGTATCCCTGAGTAGATGCGTCCATTTTCTTCATACAGGGCATAAGCACCAGCGCCGTTCCCGTTCACCTGGCCATTAGTGGGGGTAGGTGCGTAGTAGCTATAGCTGATTCAGTAACTTGTCCAGCTTCTGTCGCAAACCAAAGATGGAAGGCATATTCATACCCGTTGCTGTTGGCGTGCACAATGGCGTTCCCGTTCGTTGCCATGATGACAGGGTGAAGAGCGGTCCGGATGAACAAGCAAAGCTTAGTTGCGCGGATGTAGACGGGCTGGCCTGGGGACAAGTCTCTCGTCTCTGTTAGGGGCCAATGTCAGTGAGTCGTGTCGTTTTGACGCCGGGACATCTGTTTCAACCTTGCTGTAGGTCGTTGTGCATTATCCTGTACAACGAAATCGCATGGTACAGCTGATGCCAACACGATACGCTGCAGTGGAAGGGGTTGGTGTGGTGATGACGGGGTTGTATCCTGAGCCTAAGACAGGAGACTCTTAAAGGATAGGATGAGTGGCGAGAGAACCAAATGCTCCGCTATGGTGCGCTGTGCTGTGCTAGGATACGTTGGTGGTGCGGTGTGTGGTGTGGTGCGGTGTGCTGTTGTTGTTCTAATGGGGAAAATTCTAAGATGGCATGGCTCCTCTCGGAGGAACAGGAAGGAGGTTATACAGGGGATGTAGTGTCATAACAACGTTCCCTTAAAGTTCCATTGCGGGACGCTATAGAAGAAAGAGCACACCCCTGCATGAGAAGATGGAGGGCAGAAACGTGCCGGGTGGGTAAGCAGAGCCCGTGGAATTGGGACCGCCGACGTCGACCTGCAGGCACTGCAGCGCCTAAGGGGCTGTACAGGCTTACACACCCCGTTGCAGAGCCATTCCCAACTGGGCCAAGCCTCAACCTCTGCAGCCCAGGCTAGGCATGCCGCAATGGAACGGGACGGGGGGGGAGAGAGGGAGGGAAACAGGTGGGGGAGGGGGGGTGTATGATGAAAGGGGGGGTCGACTTCGACTTGGGCTTGTCAGGGTAAAGCCCAGCACACCACAACTTGGGTTTGGGTCAATCCCGCCATCACGCAGTAGCTGCTATAGATGAGGCCTGGACCGGAGATGGACGGGCGAGAGACCAAGATGCCCCGAGGTTGACCTCGACAGCTCAGGGGCGAGAGATGGGATAGGTAGGAGGCATGACCATACAGGACAGCATGATATAGACAACACTTGGGAGATGGACGAGGCTTACAGGAGTAAAGGACACACGATGTGTACGAGGCGAAGGCTCCTTGTGTGGATGATCGTGTTCAAGACTGCGAATAGGTATAACCGATGGTGAAAGAAGTGGGAAGAAGAAGGTGAAGGGATGAGGAGGAGTATCGATGTCTCTCACTCTCGAGGAGGAGGGGGGCCGCGCCGGTATTTAATATGGCAGTCAGGGCCACGCCAAAGGTGTCGTCGACCGGGCCAACAAGCCGTCCAGTAAGACGGGCGGAGCACCGTCCAATACCTAGTGCGAGGAGGTGGGCCAGCGGCTCGTTCGAACAGGGCGAGGTCCGGCGAAGCGGTAAAACACAATCAGGTCGATTTCTCAGTGTCGAGTCCTTGGGACTGAGGCACCAAGATGAGTTGAGGTGGACGTTGGTCCTGTGCGCCAAAAGTTGGGCCTGCTAGCGTTGCTTTAATGAGGTCTGTGGGCACCAAGTAGACAAGTAGAGGAGGATGCCGCCGGGAGAGAGAGTCGCCCAGAAGCCTCGTGTCTGTGAGGTGCAGTGTTTTTATCTCACACCAACTAGCTGGCCGTCATGTGCGGGTGGCGAGGTTACGGGCTCGGTGCCAGCAGCAACTTTGAAATTTTTGGAAATGTCCAGGCGGTCAGGGCCGTTTCGAGATAAAGAGGCTCTCCTACCCTCAGCGATGAGCGTGCAGGGGCGGTATGGTTAGGAGTGGTTGACCTGCCAAAAGTATCGTGAAAATGTTGCTCGAGGAAATACAAGAAGGACGTTAAGGCCTGGTCGGGTTTCGAAATGGAGAGGAGAGGAAGAATAGCTGGGGGGAAGTTTTTGGGGTTTAGAGAATGGCAAGAGCAATGGCCCTATAATCAGACAAGGAGAGGGAGAGGACAAGGCCCCCCCTGCAAGTCTTCGAAATGCCTTTGGAAGATCTGCATCAGGGTGTGCGGGCAGGGGCAGCTGAGAAAAGCGGGGCCAGACCTGACCCCATGTGAAGCCTGTCAGGTGTGGTACATGCTATATAGTAACAACACTAAGTACCCTAGTTCACTCTGTTTCTATCCTTCCTTGTTCGAGTCCATCGAGTCTTCGGCAGGGGCTACCCCCTCTCTTATGACGAGAGAGAGAGAGAGAGAAGGGTCAGACCCTAGCTCTCAGGCCACTCTGCCAACCCCAGCCAATATCACCAACAATACCAACATCACCCACATCACCCACATCACCAATATCACTGACTAACCCAAGCAAGAAAAAGAAAGAGAGAGAGAGAGAAAGATGGAAGGAAAACCATCATGTTCCCTGTACCTTGAGACATCAATACGACCACTGTCAAGGGCAATCAGTTTCTTGGGATGTTTGTCTCTTCTTTTCCTTGTTGACCCATCCGCTCAAGGTACAGATACCCATGGCACGACTTCTTGGACCAAATAACATTTCCCTGCCCCCTGTTATTATTACTTCTCCCTGCTACACCCTCAACACCCCCCCTGTGGAGAGAGGACCGACTGCACGAGCAGGCGGTCTTGGTTCTCTGGCCTATCAACAACCACGTCGACCTAGGTCAACATATTTTTGTCTTTGCGGCCCTTGACAGAATCCTCAATAGAATGATCATGGGGCCCTCACGTCCGGCCACTCCGCACCACTCTTTCCTCCTCCATCCAACCCCACACCCTTGTTTACTCGAGACGATCAAGGGGCTACGTTGCGCACAATTGCTTTTGCCCACCGCGAGTCCATGACATCAGCTTCCTGTTGAACACGTCACAGCAATAATCCTGCATCCCTGGATTGGGTCTGGGATTCATGAACCCGAGGCGACCAGAAGGGTGGTCATATCGGGATCCCTTCATTGGTCGGATTCTGCTGGAGCCAGCCCGTCGGGTCAGGCCTTCGCTCCTGGGTGTTCCGAGTAGCTGATGAGGGCGCCCGACCTGGCCGCAGTCCCAGGCTGGGGCGGTACAGACACGAATCCAGACACAGCCGTGTTTTTCAAAGACCATAGGCATGTTTCTTTTGTTGCTCATCGCCCCACCTCCCCCAACCCCCTTTCTTTGTCGGTGATGCTGGTGGCTTCTTCAGATCAGGTCTAAGGTCACACCCGGGCAACAAGGCGTTCTAAGAAGCAATATCACGTCTCTTCCAACACCATGGACCATCATTTCTTCGAGCTGCCAGCCCTGGCTGCGAGCTCAATGCAGCACAACCCCTATGGCCTGGACGAGAGGAAACAGACCGCTAAACGACGCACGTTCCGGATTTCCATCCCCCGGTTCGCCTTTCACAATAACGCAATTGCCGAGCATGTACTCCTAGCTCGATGTACAATACCGTGTCGTACAAGGTCCTCTTGGCTAGACAATCTGGAACTGAGTCACAAGATCACACTGTGACATAGGAAGACAAGACTCAAGCTTCCCAAGGGACAGCCTATCTCTCTCTATGTGCAGGGAAGCACAAGTCACTTAGCACAGTGGAGAGGATGGAAAAGGAACCGTGCGCAGGATGCGCGACCACTCTTCGGCTTGATCGAGCGCTCGGGCCGCGCCCAACTCTCATTGTCACGGCTCCCCGAGAGCGCGGATTCCCCCACTCGCCCCGCTTCATTCGTGGATCGAGGGCCAACAACAACAACAACGCATGCATGCCCCCGTGATCATGTATGCTGACAAGGCTGAAAGGAGAGTCCGGAACGACAGCTTATAGCGGCTGTTGCGTCTTCGGTTCAAGCTGGGTCCTACTCCGGATCCACAAATCACAGGTCTCACGGGTCAAACGAGCTGCACAGTATCCTTGTTCTTACAGCAGACAATATTCGGCTCTGGAAGACCAACCTTTTCGGCCGTTGCTTCTGTTGCGAGGATGGCGGGCCAGACCTCGCAGGTCGAGACCTCTGTCCGAAGCGAAGCAATCTATTTAGCTTCGCCACCTGCAGGAGGGGGGGGGGGGGGGGGGGGGGGGGTTTGCGGCTTCTTACCATATAGTGCGCGAATACCATGCGAGCTTTGTATTGGGGAATGGGCAGTG
>JACWST010000358.1:0-27769 GCA_014850475.1 Cryphonectria naterciae | reverse complement strand
AGAAAGAAAAAAAAAAAAAAAAAGAAAAAAAAAACAAAAAAAAAAAAAAAAAAAAAAAAAAAAAAAAAAAAAAAAAAAAAAAAAGCCTGCGTTCACCACACACCAGTCTGGCCATGCTTCAGCATTGATAGCTCGTTGTTTGGGACAATCCTCAGCAAACCACCATCTACCATTCCCAAGGCAAAGAAGCAGACATCTAAAGAAAGCTACATGCAGACCCAAGATTGTATGTTCAGAGATTTTTAATAAAAAAAAAGTACCCGTCACGGTGGAAAGAGTTCATCTCGGGTCCAAACCTCGGATGATCCCCCATCTTGGCGTTCGGGGCAGTCAGTCAAGTCAGTGTGGCTTTCACATGTTAACTTGTGCTGGGAGGCGGGCGATTTGCGGTGGGCCAGGCCATGCCAGGGATGACATCACTCTTTCAGAGCACCGTTCCTGCCCTGTGCCCATCAATCATTCGTTACTGGGAACAAAAACAAACAAACAATCTTGTAAGAGGAAAAGAAGAAGAAAAAAGGGTGTATTTCTTGATTATCTTGACTTGGGCAATAGGTCGTCAATACCCTACAATTGAGACCAACTGATCCATTATAGCCCACAACAATTCGCAAGACATCCATCCATCCATCCATTCAATCACCCACCAACCCCAAACCATGGACAATCCAGCCCACGAGATCCCTCAAGTCGTCCGCTCCCTCTGCCAAGGAACAGCAGACGAGCAGTGCCGCACCCTCGACCGCTACTTCACCAGGGACGTCTCCTTCGTACACCCGTTCTGCGCCGTGCCGCACTTTGACGGGGTGCGCGTGCCGCTGCTGGGCCGGCTCAGCTCTCGGGATGTGGTCCGGGGCATCTTTCAGTGGTATAGGATGCTTTCGCCGCGGATTGATCTCGAGATAGACTCTGTGTGTAGGTTTTTTTTTTGGGGGGGGGGGAGTTCTTTTCCCTTTTTCCTTTCCCTCAATAGGTGGCAAGTTTGATCAAGTGAGGCAAGTGGATGGGAAGGGTGATTGACTTTTTTCTCTCTCTCTCTCTTGTGCATGTAAAAATATAGTACACGACGAGGCCCGCGACAAGATGTACCTCGACATCCGCCAGACCTTCTCCATCTGGTTCATCCCCATGTACCACGCCCACGTCCGCCTCGTCACCGTCCTCGACCTCGTGACAGACCAATCCCCAACCGGGTCTTCAGGAGAAAACGACAACGACGACGACGACAACAACAACAACAACAACGAAAAGCACAAAGACCATCCTCGCCAGTGGAAGATCGCCAAGCAGGAAGACCTATACCAGGTGAACGAGTTCCTCCGCTTTGCCGGCCCCACGCCCCTGCCGTTCCTGTGGCTGCTCTTCCAGCTCGGCGCGGCCGCCGTGTGCGTGTGGATGGCTTTGTTCGTGAGGCTTTCGCCGTGGGCTCTGCAGAGGGAGCCCGCTAGGGCTGGTGTCGAGGCTGTGATTGAGTACCGTGATGATGATGATGAGGAGGAGGAGGAGGAGGAGGAGGAAGGGGGGCCGGCTGAGGACGTGTCGCAGGGGAAGGACGACGAGAAGCTGCGGAAGAATGGTGGAGGGGGAGAGGCGGGTTTGAAGAACAATTGAGCGGGGAGCCACAGCATCAGTTGAGGAAGGGGAGGCGGTAACAACAACAGCAGCAGCAGCAGCAGCAGCAGAAGCATGGAAGAAGGAAGATTGCCTACATTGAATCTTGAAGCCTTTTGGGAAATATGTAGTAAATTTCAAATATCTGGGCCCACACGAAACTGTTGACATACTTCCATGAAATGTATATAAATGTCTCCAGCCTGTCAGCCATGCATAATCTCTGAACGATAAAATCTCCAAACATCTCTCTCCTATCTCCAATGTCGTCCAACTCTTCGTTTCTTCTCTTTGGGTATCGATATTATCACCAACTTGGCCGGAGCTACCATGTTTCCTTCCCCGTTCATCATCACCACCACCAACACCACTCTTTTCTTCTCTTCTCCTACCGCCTCAATAACATATTTGCATCCCACAACAGCACCCTCTCATCCCACCCCGTGCTCGCCACCCAGCCGCCCGCCCCAAACAGGCACCAGTCCACACCCGTGGCGAATTCCGTATGCCGGTTCATCAGCCCAAGCTGGCGGCCCGGCCGGACCGGCGCGTTAGGATCCCCCGGCGGCCCTCCGTCCGGGCCGATGCCCGCCATGGTCGACCCGTCCGTCCAGACCCGGACCGTCATGTCGTAGCTGGCGCTGACGAGCACGTCGCTGGCGTGCGGGCTCCACGCGAGCCGCCGTACCGCGTACTCGTGCCCGGCCATGACCGCCAGGGGCCCGTTGTACGGCATGCGCAGGTCAAAGGTCCGGATCACCCTGTCCACGCCGGCCGTGGCGATCACGCCGGTGTCGCTGTACTTGTTCCAGTCGTGGGTGAGGATCTCGGCGGCGGGGCCGGGGGGTAAGGGCACGGCAGCGGTGCTGCTGTCTGTGTGGGAGGCGGCGACGCGGTTGCGGGCGGCGGGTGTCTGGTGCACGGGGATGTCGGAGACGAGGTGGTACTTGGCGGAGACGGGGGTGCGCAGGTCGAAGATGCGCAGGCGGGAGTCGGAGGAGACGGCGGAGAGGAGAGAGGGGTTGTGGGGCGAGAAGGCGGTGCTGTAGGTGCACGAGCCTATGGGGAGGGTCTTGAGGGAGTGTTGGCGGGTGGGTGACCACTGGAAGAGGAGGAAGAAAAGGGGACACACAGAGTCATGTCAGCAACATCCCAGAAAAGTTAGGGAAGATGGAAAGAGTTTATATGAGAGGGGGAAGAGAGAGAGAGAGAGATAGAAGGGCAGACGTACTATCTTGACGGTTCCATCCCATGAGCTTGATACAAAAGTGTCTTTGGTGGTCTGATTCCAGAAGACAGAGAAGGTCTCTCTCTTGTGCTCATGGTAATTCATGACAGGATACGTGTCGACACCGAGGTCAAACAGCTTGATCGAACCATCACCACATGCTGCGAGGAGCTGGTTCTCATTGATCTCGGACCATGCCAGGTCATAGAGCGCATCGTTTGTGTCGAAGCTGTATGGGAAGAAGACTCGGGTCAATAAATTTGGGAATCCTCTCTCACTCTTTCTCCCCTCTCTCACAAGTAACGTTCAAGGTGTCAGTGAGCTTTTTCATACACTTTATCTGCCTGGATACCATTTGCTGTGAGGCCCAGCGCGAACAGACGACCATTGCCTACGATGCCAAAGTTGGCTGATGTAGCCACCGCCACCCTGTTGTCGTAGTAGGGCGAGTATTTCACGGCATAAGGGTTCCAGCCCCCAGTGCGGAATTCAAGCATGGGCGCAGCCATCGTGGAGAGACTGGATCGACCAAGATGCTGGCCATGCAAGAAAAAGAGAAAAAGAGAGGAAAACAAAAACACCTGTCGTAAGGTGGGTGAAGTATGAAGATGCAAAGAGGGAGATTAGGATTACTCCGAGTCGAGGCTGGCTGATGAGCCGTGTCAGACAAAAAGTGTGATGTCAATTCAATACTCCGATCACAAGCCTCGGCTGTTTGAGTCCCCAAGGGACAAGGGTCCAACCACTGAAGCAGATCACTGCTTTGCCGAGACCGGCCCGAGCTCACCATGACTATGACATATTATAATAATAATCAACGGGTGGTGCCTTCTCTACAGTAGCAGCACGTGCCTTCGTGGAGAGTTCGTGTCTCCTTCTCCATTTACGTCCTTAGCCTGACCCAGTCATCAACCGCGCGCGCCCTTCAGTCGACTTTTCTTTCATATTGGCCTTTGATCATCATTGGATGCTATCAAGATTGACCATGATCCATTTACTACTCACAACACTAGCCATCGTGATACTGCAGCACTCTGAGCCCGGATAGACATATCTGACGATGGACGCCTTCGTCACGAGAAAGAAGCGCAAGGCGGCGGCGGGCCCAGCTCCGCAAGAGAATGGCCAGAACCACACACAACATGTCGCAGCAGACCAGGACGAGCCCACAGAGGTCAAGCTTGCCATCCTGTCGTCTCTACACCCCGACGTCTCTCAAGAGGCCCTCCTCGATGTTCTCCTCGCACATGGCGGCATCGTCTCCGAGGCTTGCGCTGCTCTCTCCGTGCCCAGCACCGAGAGATCGTTGGTCTCTCTCAAGAAACCCTCCTCCTCCTCCTCCTCTTCTTCTTATTCTCCATCTCACGTTGGCTATCAAGCATCTCTGCGGGCCTTCACTGCGTCAGGACAAGATCGACGAGGGCCATCATCACCAAAGAAGGCCAGACTGCTCTCTCGCAAGGGTGCAACGCTACATCTCTTTGATCCTGTTGATATAGCTGAGCACACACCGTGCTCCATCATCTACAATTTCCTACCGTCTGCTCTTGCCAACGACCTTCTCGAGGAGATGCTCGAGGAGTCCAAAAGCTTCCAGAGGATCACCTTCAAGCTCTTTGACACCGTCGTCTCGAGCCCTCACACCTCCTCCTTTTACGTGAGCACGTATGGTGAGATGCAGGAACAGAAGCTCGAGGTAGGTCTGCTCTGCTTCCAGGAGGACTCATGCAGGGCCATGCAATGCTGACCTCGCACCCAGTATTTATACAATGGAGCCCGCCTCGATGATGTCCGTAGAATCACACCACAGCTCGACAAGGTCAAGCCCCTGGTGCAAGAGGCCGTCAACCGTGAGATCCAAGAGCGCATAGCCACCCGTTACCCCGGCGGTCGAAAACTCAGATACCAATCCTCTCCTCCCTGGGTGCCCAACGCCGCCTTTGTAAATTGCTACAACGGCCCAGCCGAGTCGGTGGGCTGGCACTCGGACCAGCTCACCTATCTCGGCCCTCGAGCCGTCATCGGATCGCTGTCTCTTGGTGTTGCGCGTGAGTTCCGAGTCCGCAGGGTCGGTACGTTGTCGTCCTTCCTCTTCTCTTCATTATTGCCTGCTTCTTCTTCTTCTCCCCCTCCCTCCGAAAGATTTTCGAGGACAGCTCACCCCGTGCAGGTTAGCTCGCGGGGACCCCCTCTTGCTGATCACGACAGTAACGCCCAGTCCCCAAGGATGACGACAGCAACCCAAAGGCAGACGGCGACGCCGAGGGCCAGATCGCCATCCACCTCCCCCACAACTCCCTCCTCGTCATGCATGCCGAGATGCAGGAGGAGTGGAAACACAGCATCGCCCCGGCCCAGGCCATCGACCCCCACCCGGTCGCCGGCAACCGGCGCATCAACATCACCTACCGCGACTACAAGTCTCACCTGCACCCAAGCGCCACGCCCAAGTGTAAATGCGGTGTCCCAACCGTGCTCAGGGTCGTCCAGAAGAAGAAAGAGAACTGGGGCAGGTATTTCTGGATGTGTTATACGAGCTATGTCCCCGGCAAAGAAGGGTGCCCCTTCTTTCAGTGGGCTGAGTTTGACGATGACGGGGTGCCGATTTGGGACAAGAGCAAGCAGGGAGCAGCAGACCAGAGACGTCTTGACTGACAGACAGCTTTTGAGAAGAGACGAGCGGCCACATGCTCACGCCCTTGGGACTCTTGCTGGTCCTCATCTCGAGATACCCCATCATTTGATTTTGTACTCTCTGTACCGAATCAACTAGCTCTAGCAGGATTCAGGTTCAATCTTCCGTCTGTTCAACTAATATATGCATCAATGCTGCTCGACGCCTCAAGCCCGGTTTCTGTGGAGCCTGAGCCGTACCCCAAACTCCTCTAAACAACTCAAAAAGCTCTTCCCCCCTACAATTACTGGCAAGCCCTGATCAAGTACTTATGACAACAACCGATATTCACCCGTTTAACCACCAGTTCGTGAAGCCCCATTTACCAGAGCTCTTGCGCCCACCACCGCCGCTGCTGCCCTTGGGGCTCCTGCGCTTGGGGCCAGGAACAGACCCGTCCTCCACCATGCTCAGGTTCGTCCGGTCGATCAGGCTCGTTTTAGATCCCATGGCTGCCCGCCGCTGCCTCTGCATCATCGGCGAGTTGCTGCCATGAACGCTTGCCCTCTTGCGCCGCATGGCCCTGCTGTCTGCGCTGCTGTCCGCAGAGAAGGGCAGAGACACCGAGGCTGCGACAGATGCGGTCGTAGAGGTTGAAGTCTTGCGCCGATGTGGGGCCATACTGAGCCCCGAACAGCGTCTGATCTTGTCCCAGATCTTGGAAGCTGCATCGCGAGCCGGGTCCTCCGCGTCGCCTGCGGCCTCATATGCTCTAAAATTCACTTCACCACGACGGCCATTTCGCTGCCCGCGATACGAACCTTGTATGGGTGGCGGCAGCGGCGGTGCCGGCCGTGTAGGTGAGGCCATGTGTATCGCCGTCATAGGCTCCGAGGCTCGCTCTACAGCATCTCGACCACGGCTTCGTGATGAGATGCTTGGGTAGGCAAGGTACGTCGTCTTGCGAGGAGTGATCTTCTGAGGCACCAATTTGTTCCGCAGGAGGTTATCCGCGGCGTCCATGCCCCAGTGAGCCGCTATGATTCCCAAGAGACGGTTGGGCGTGGGCGCTGGAGGGGGTGACCACGGCGACGCAGCGTTGTATCGGGCGATGGCGGCGGTGAAGGTGGTGCGAAGCTTGGTCTGGGAGCTCACGATGCCACTGTCCAGTTCAGACAAGCTCGCGGGATCCAGCATGGATGAGAAGACCGAGTGTCGGTAGATGATGTTCACTTTGAGATACTCGCACTGCGCGCTGCCGAGATGGTCCTCGAGATCTTCCATCAGCTCATCAGACTGTGACCGAACGTGACCCCTGAGCCGGGAGAAGTTGGCCAAGTTCAATTCAACGTTTACAAGGACTAGAGCCCTGGTGTCAGCACCGAATACTCTAATCCTCAGTGTTAGTTCTGTGCCATGAAATTATCCATGCTGGCTCGTGGACATACTTGGGAGACGCTTCGTGCTCTATGACCTCAAGCACACGGCTTCTTGAGGTGGATTCAACATCGACCTGAACGTCGTGCAGGACGTCGCTCTTTGTATCTGTCCTGCGTCAACAATAGAACGCAGCATCACATAAGAAGAACTTGGTCTACTCACCCAAGCCTACAGAGCGGAAAGTACTCTGAGACCGAGGTGTGTGGTCTTCTGCTGAATCTCCGAGGCCATGATCAGGTCGATGCAGGCGCGCCGATACCTCCACTGCTATCCAAAAGCTCTGGTAGCCGCTGTCCACCACACGTGTTTCCGGAGTGATGCTCACATCCGGTACAAGTAGAGTGCCCGACTCAATATAATAGCCGATGTGACTCGTCGGCGTTGTGAAAGGGTCATCAGAGGCCTCATCGTCATTGCGTAGTGTCAGAGGCGAAGGCTCGCGACACGCGAGGCTGTTGGCAGTCTTCGACCTCTGGATGATATCGATGAGCCCCGGAAAAGGACGGTATGCAGCGGGGATTGCCTGCTGCGAGTTCAGAAAACTGAACTGATCCCGAAACCCGACCGCGGATCTTACGAGGCCCCGGCCTCTGAGCTTGGGCGAATGACGAGACCGAAATGAGTTCATAGCATGAGCGTCCCAAGTGGCTTGGCTGCGGCACAAGTCTGGAGGGCAAGCTCTGCGGTTCATGGACAAATCCTCAGCGCCGCAGTAGCCTTCGTAGCCTGGCACGACGAGTTAATCAACCTTTCATATAAAGACGAGTTGAGTGCACATCTTTCGAAAGGTACGGACCTCGTCCAAAATGCACGGGTGTCTCGTCCACATCGTCTAAATTTCCAAACATTCCATTATTTCTATGACCCCTAATCTTGGGCAGGGTCAGCGGTCTATCGCCACCAGGAGGTTCGGGGGCGCTGTCGCGACTCTTTTCTGTTTCCTGGCTGGACCTTCTGGAGGTCTGGTCGTCGACGTTCCCGACTGATACACCGAAGCCGCTGTCCGGCCGCTTCACGATGCGGAGAGGACGAATATGCTTCATTGATGGTGAAGTGTGTGGCCCAGGCGTGTGGAAAAGTTCTAGTCGAGGCGACTCCGGCGAGGAGGTTTCCATACCGGCGAGGAATTGTTGATCAGAGATTCGTCCCCAGCACCGGGTTTTACAGGGTGCGAGGCCTTCTTCTCTGGGGTGAGATTCTCAAGATCTGGTCAGGAGTCTGCAAAAGAAGTCGAGGGCAGGTGTTGTGTAGGGAGCGTGCGGTGAGTCTCTCGTCTGACTGGCGAGCGGTCCTCGGACGATTCCACCAAGGTAGGCAAAAGCAACATGAGCCGGACACCAGCCACCACAGTAATCAGTCCTGAAATCCAAATCACAATAATGCCGATGTCAGGACTCATGGCCAGAAGCGATGCTGTAATGTGGATAGCTGCTTAAGATGAGTAGTAGATGAAGGGGAATGGATAGTGAAGCGATCATGGGTATCAATTTCTAAGCAATGGTATTTGCGTACTTGGAGACAAGAGGGGGAAGACATGACAGGTGACGAATAACATGACGCTGATAGTCGTGGCTTCTTTCCATCATCGTTGTTGTGGTCTCAAGAGCTGACAGAAGGCACAGCCAGAGGGTCTGCTCTTGCCGACTCGCCCAGAGTCTTGTAGAGGTTGTCTTTGACCGTCTCAACTTCAGTGTCCTCCATGCTGAGAAACCGGATCTAGAAAGAAAAGAAAAGAAGAAAAAAAGGTCAGCATGCATAGCACAGGGTTGAACGGGAGGGGAGAGATTCAAAGTTACCGTATCATCACCTCCACCGACGCCTCCGTACAGCACCGGTTCTGACAGGGACGCCGCGATACCCTTCTTCACCCTTTCTTCCCACACACCCTCCCAGTTCCACTCTCCAGGCTTCCTAGCAGATGGGTCACCTTCCGGCAAGGCGTGATAGCCCCGATGGGTTCTCCAGGCATGCCAAGCCCCTGGGTTCCCAGCCGCCTCCAGCGGGACCTGGTCCAACACATTTTCGTCATCAAATGAGCTGCGGATGTAGCTCAAGACCTCAAAGGTCGAGACCTCCCTCTTGTGCACATCCATGAATGACTTGGACACCGTACTCCCCAAGGTGGCCCCCGTGCCTCCAGTAGTATGTCCACGACCTGCAGGGGAGGGAGAGGTGTCCGATGCTGCGATTTTAGAGTTGGGCGTGCTGGAGTTGCTGTCCCTTCCGCCCCCACTCATGGCCCTTGAGGACCTGGGAGGCGTCTGCAGGATCGAGGAGTGTTGCGAGGCCGCGTGCCTGCTCCTGCTACCGCGGCCAAACCAGCCTGGGAAGCCGTGCCTCAGGCTGAAGCCTCCTGGTGGCAGACGCTCCTCGTCGGTTGCGCTGACCGTGCCGCCCTCTTGGATATCTGTCGTATACATGTATGTCGACAGAGGCGTTATGAGAGGATGGAAGATGTCGGTGGAAAACGTGACGAGGGGTGGCAGGGCGGGATATGTAGCTGGAAACGAGATGTAGAAACGCAGGACGGCGGTGGCGTAAGGACCTGGCGCACACACACATACACACACCCCCGTGTCAGTGCTCTTCTTGTTGCGAGTCGTTAGGAGTTGTCAGCTCACCTTTCCGTACAAAGATCACGCCCGACCACAATGAAGGGTCACCTGGTGTCAGACTGACAAAGATGCCAGGAGGACACGACTGCTTGAGTCCAGCACTGCGGCCCATGTTAGCTGCCAAGATACTAACTAGTTGAGGGTAAGTAGCGAGAGGCACGTTGTTGAACACAAAATACGTACAATTCGGCCAGCAGATTCTGCCGCCGCAGGGACGGCAGCATTCCTATGTTCTCTGTGGCCATACTGGCGATGCCTGTGTACCGATGGCGAGCATAAAAGGCGAGGTGTGGTAAACAATGAGACTTGGACTGGAGCAGGAGACTCGAAACATGCGGTGACGATCAGCCCGCTGACGTCGACAGGGTTAGGGTTTTACTGTGACCTCCCTCCCTTGGGGACCCCCGGGCTGATCGTCCATAGCTTTTTTGTCTCATCTTCGCTCCTCGCTATGAGTACCTGGAGTCAGCTACACTCGAGATGGCACGTCCCAAGTAAGACTCTCTAGCCATGCAAGTGAAGCGTTTGTGTAAGTGAAGGTGACAAAAAATAAAAGAGAACAAAACTCAGGCTCAGTGAGCTAAATGCTACCCAACGACCACAATCCGGACGAGTGGACGTTTCAGGTGCAGCGACTTGTGAGCGTGGACGAGGAATTAGTCGAGGATGCAGGGACGCCGTGGGATGATGCAGTGTATCCGGTGTGCCATGGTGGTGTTCCCCGAGCAGGACAGCCTCTTTTCCTCGAAGACAGTGTGAGAGCATCGTCCTCGATGGCCACCACGTTGACCGTCAGAAAGGACTGAGAAAGACTTCATCATCAGCCTCTGGGATTCTCTGATGGGCTGACCAACGTAATAATTATACTGACAAGTACTAGCCTAAGCATCCAAGGCGGGAAAATAGTAGCAATGTCCACCAGGACACGACTTACAGCCGAGACTTGTCTGGCTTGCTATCTGAAGTCGTTCACTGACAAGACACTTCCAGAGAGACACCATGCTGCTCCAAGCAGCACGTATACAGGGTGAAACACACACACTTGCGCACGCGAGTAAAGACATTCATTTCTTAGAGGCTCGAGCAGGAGGAAAGTGCTCAGTGGCTGCTGCATGCGCCGCAAGAAAAATGTGCAAAGCTTGAATCGGTATGTGCGCATCTGAGGAAAGTCCGAAGCAGGTGCTATCCTCATGTGACTGGCCTGTCGTTCGTGGAGCGAGAGAAAGGACGATGCAGATGAAGAGGAAGGAGCAACGCTGTGCTCTGGTATCCTTCTGGCCAAAACAAAACACGCCGTCTTTAGCCCATCTGAACCACCGGCTCGGTTGCTCTACGACAAGCACACAACCAACCGACAGTTCTTAGTATCGTGTTCGATATTGACATTTGGTCAATCCAGCTCGAAACTTTGCTCAAACCCTCATCTTCTAAAAGGCATCATAAATCCTGTCGAGATGGCGTCTCACAAGGGAGTCGAGATCTCAGGTGGACAGAATCTCGAGATGTAAGTGCATGCAACGTCTCATCCAGGCTCTGTACTTGATGAGGCTCTTCTCTCTGACTCTAGGGCATAGCGGTATTGGCGAGCAAGAGCACTGCTCAGCTATCCTTCCACGCCATGGTGTATCCCCAACTTCGCCAACAACACCTCCGGCGGAGCAGAAACTCAAGCGTCGCAGAGCTGTCTCTCTGGGGGAGGATGATTCACCACCACAAGGGCCAGCCCTCGAGAATTCAGATTCGTAAGCCGACATCACTGATGTCAGATTGTTACCGTTGGCACAGATACTGATCAATGAATCTGTTTAGTGTTGATCTCGACTCCGAGGGGTTTGAGATCTACGAGCATCCCGAGGCGGATACGCCGGCCACAGTCGAGATTTTCAAGTAAGCCTACACAAGTATTGTCTATCTGTGGTGAAGAGAACACTGACAATGAGCAGCATCAGCGACCCCGACACGCCTCTCACTCCCAAATCTCCACAATTCCAAGCTCAAGTCAACCCTCAGCAGCCACTCTACAGTCTTTCCATACCCACGGAGCCCGCCTCTACATTGCATACGACCACTCTGAGTCCATCAAACTCGATTCGCGTGTTCCATACCGTCATGAATGGCACAGGGGCAGATTTCCAGGGGCGAATCGCTGTTTCGAGCCAAGAGATTGAATCTGTCAGGGCAGGAAGAGCTAATGACGAACCGTGTCTGTCTCGGGCGGAGCACCGTGGTGAGAGCATAGAGTACCAGGTCATGGATGACCAGGAGGTTCACGTTCGACGGAACCGATTCCTGCGGCTACGGGATAATCGATTTCTTCGGCCGAAAGAGGGTAAGCATGTGAAGGAAGTGATCCGGTCGCCGCCCAAGAAACCAAGAAATGCACCTCTGCACAACCACGGTGACAGATCTGCCAAGAAGGTCATGAAGGCTTTTGGAAGTCGGCAGGAAGACTCAGGCAAGGAAAATTGGGATCCAGATCAGGTGGCCTAAGGCATGCACGGCGATCCAAGACTGGTGGTCACTGCAATTTTGCTTTCTCTTTTGCTCTTTGCTCCTTGCTATACATGGCGTCTGAGCATGGCTAACAGGCGTGGCCACCAGACGAGGAAGCCCGTTCTTGTGATGCCATAAAGTGGCGCTTACGCAGTTCTTCAGATAGTTCGTAACCGGAATCGATTTTTGGAGCTTTCAAATTCGTTGACTTTCCTTTCTCAAGATAGCATGGGTTGATGATACATACTGTCATGTCGCGCGAGACCTTCTCAGCCATCTCACCGCTTGCCTCTCTTTGTAGGTCGGGCATTCTTCTCCTTCTTTCTCTGCTCGATCTTCCGCGCCCTGCGGATATCCTCCGCACCTTTGATCTCCTTCCGGCTGCCCTCTCCGTCCTTGAACTTTCCAATCCGCTTCTCCTTGGCCTCGGCCACCCGCTTCTTGCGCACGTGGTAGTCATCCCGGAACTTGTCGGCCTCTTTGGGTGCTCTCTCCTGCTTGTGCTTGAAATGCCGCCATGCAGCATCGCCGCCAGGATTCCCGGCCGCAAGCCGCGCCATCCCAGGCTTCTCCGTCTCGCCCACGTGCGGCAGCTTGCCCAGGCGGTGCGCACGGCGCCACCTGTCGAACCGCCCGCTCTGGAAGCTCGCCGCGATCTTGACGCCGCTCTCACCTTTGATCATGCGGCTCTTGGCACCCCTTGAGCCGTCGGCGTCGTTGGCCGTGTTCACGTACTTGTTCTGCTTCTTGTCCCAGCGCATCTTGGCGCGGGCAGGCGCGCCAAAAGCCTTGGCGCCGTCGTCGTTCGTCAGGTCCATGGTGACGTCGCGGGTTGCCTCCACAAAAGAGGACCCGCCGCCGCCGCCACCACCGCCACCGCCGTTGATACTGTAGCCCTTGTCTTCATCGACGTTGGTCGTGCGAGGGGTGTAGGACATGAAGAATTCTGGGTCTTTCCAGGGCGCAGAGGGTTGCTTCGTGTCGGGCTTGGAATCGGTGTGTTTCGAGATAGTCACTTCCAGTTCGGATTCTGAATCTTCTTCTTCTCCAACCGCGCTATCAAAACCGAAGATGGAGGGGCCATCTTCCGCGTCCGCCAGCTCCTCATCGCTATCGCCGTCATCCGAATCCGAGAGGCTGTCACGACCAGCTCCTGTAGCCTCGACCATAGCCACGTCTTCGGCGTTGTCCTCAGCCTTCTTCTCGATACGGTTCTTTGGCGTGATCTTTTTCCTTATCTCCCTCATGACCACTGCTCCAGAATTCGACACCAGCTTCTTTCCCATGTTGATTTCAAAGATGGTCTCCTTGGGCTTCCAGTTGCTGATCCGAGCAAGCATGTCGTTCCGAGCCTGGTCCGCCACATCGTCGATTGGGCCGAACAGCGTATGTAATTGACTCCACCCAGCGGATGTGACGACTTCCTTGGCTCTTTTCGCACTTTGGCTTGATGCAGAGTTCCTGGTTCTCATGTAGAGCTTCTCGGCCTTGGCAGCAACTGAGCGCAAGGCATTGATGTCCTCGTTCTCCTTGAAGAGCTTATTCAGCCACTCCACATGCATCTCCACCTCGGACCGCTCAAGAGCGCCGACAACCATTTCCGTCGCATACGAAGGCGAGTCACCCCCTTGGCGACCGAGCACCAGCTTCCTGTCGAGGAAAAGCTGGAGGTCAAGCAGGTAGGGCGCATCTGAGTCTTGTAGGATGCTGTAACTCCAACCTTTCTTCCCGGCCCGCGCAGTTCGACCGACACGGTGGACAAAGACCTTTGGTTGGGGAGGAAAATCGTAGTTGATGACGTTTGCAAGAATCGGGATGTCGATACCACGAGCCGCCACGTCTGTGACCACGAGAATATTCGTCCTGCCTTTTCGGAAATTATCAACCTGGATCTTGCGTGCTGTCTGGTCCAGAGAACCGTAGACATAGGACACTGCGAAGCCCTGCTCGCGAAGAATGGAACCCAGGTATTCGACATGATGCTTGGTCGCGGCGAAGACGATCGTCGAGTGTTCTGTTGGTTTGTCGACCGGGTTCGGATTGTCCCCTCCTCGTTTCCTCTTCTTGGAGAATCTTTCCGGCTCTTGTATTGCTCCTTCGGGTACACCGACTGGCACCTTGATCACATCATGCAAGACGTGGAGAAGGCCCGCTTCTTTCTCCGCAGCCTTGACGGTAAAGAAGGCACTCTCCAGGTCCGGAGATATCTTCGTCTCGGCATCCAACCTCACCAAGCTGGGGTCCTGCAACCCTGCTCTTGCGAACTCCACCAGCGACTTTGGCAGCGTGGCTGAGAATAGTAGTGTCTGCCTCGAAGCCGGCAGCGAGTGTAAAATCTCCGTGAGTTGCGCCGCAAAACCCATCTCAAACAATCGATCTGCCTCGTCGAACACGACGTATTGTATTGAGGACAGGCTCAGCGACATCTCCACCTTTAGGTGCAGGAAACGGCCAGGGGTCGCGATGATGATGTCCGGATTTGTCGTCATGAAGCCGAACTGCTCTTCCAGGCTGTCACCACCGACGAGCAAGACAGACTTCAGGTCTGTGCCCTTGCCAAACTCCTTGACGACCTTCAAGGTCTGCAGTGCCAGTTCTCGAGACGGCGACATGATCAGAGCCCGGGCTCCGACCTTGGCACTATGCGCCTTCAGCCTTTCTATCATGGGTATGACAAACGCCGCGGTCTTGCCGGATCCAGTCCTGGCCATTCCGACGACGTCTCTCCTTTCGAGAACGAGGGGTATTGCTTTGCGCTGGATCGGGGTTGGCTGCTTGAAGCCCTTGCGAAGGATGGCCCTGAGGAGATTTTCGTTCAAGCCTGGACGGTGGTCAGCATGGTGCTCTCTCTCCTTCAACGGAGCTCTGCAGGTCTCCTCCTAGCCGTCGTACCCATCGTCTGAAAGCCACGGCCACTCTTCTTGGCAGATTTCGAGATCATTTGTGACGTCTTCCGATACGACGCAGCTTGCTTGAGGGCAATGAATGCCTCATCGTCGTCCTCGTCTTCAGCGCCATCTTGAGCGTCGTTCAAAAAGTCGAAACCCTCGTCGACTGCCGCCTGGTCAGGTTTGCTGCTTTGGACGTCCTCTGTGTACAATGAGTCAAAAATGTCCGCCTCGGCGTCAGAAGGCGCTGGCGACACACCGCGACGACCCATTTTGAATTTTGGGAGAAGATATGTTTGTTGTTATTGTTGGTGTTGCGGAATGCAAGAGAGCGCAAGTGGAGTGGATTCGAACTCGGCTGCGTGAAAAGGCGATGCAACTTTTCGGTGGGTCCCTATCGATAACAACAGGCGAGGGATCCCTGCGAGGCACCGGCACCAAGCGCCGCCATCGTCAGGAGCTTTGAACGTCTGCGCGCTCTAGCTTGCAACCTCGCTGTTTCGAGCAGTGGGATTTCGAGTCTTGCGCCTGCTGTCAGTCAACACCACACAGTCTGTGTCCCAAACCTCGGAAAACTCTACGCTGCGAATGGCCCGGTAGGGGTCAGGTCAACATTTGCAGCCGCAACATCAGCGTCCGGTTCTTCGCCCTCCAATCAGCAGCCCCCCTGGTTCTGTAAGAGTCACTGCCATTGGCAACTGTCGAGTCAAGATGGCTGCGATGTCTCCCCGCCTCCCGAGTCCGCCCCCTCCAGCCGAGATCCAGATTGGACCCAAATCGCCTGGACTGGGCTCGATCGCGGATCAGGAGTCGCAGCAGATGGAGCAGATACTTCTCAACGCGAATGCGAAAAGGCGCATTCACCCTGGAACCAAGAACTGCGACATGGCCGCTGGCCCACCACTGATACCATTGAGTGAGGTAAGTGCTGTTCTGTCCCTAGTCGCATTCGTCCTTGCGTCGTGAACAGGATCCAGCTGACCGCTGGCACTCACTTTCTGTACAGCTTGACTCGGCCTTCCAGCTCCAGGAACATCTCGCCGCCCTCCACTATCATCACACTGCGCATAACACACAGCCTATTACCCGCGAGACCGCCCAACTTCTCGCCACTCCTCCACCGTCCATCGACCGAAACCTCTGGCTTTACGAGCTCTGCCGCTTCCTCATCGCGCAATGCAATACCCTGATCGTCGGCTTCCTCTTCGACACGCCTCCGTGCAGTGCGCAAACCTGCCCGGAGATGCGCGCTTCCGAGTGGCAGTTCCTCTGCTCTGTGCACGAGCAACCTAAGTCGTGCTGTGCCATCGACTATTGCTGCCACACCCTCGACTGGGCTGCCAACGTCGTCACGAATCCCAAAATCTTCCCTTCGCGGTTCGTGGCGCTCTCTGGCGGCGAAGGCCCTGGTCACGACAAGGGCACCGCGATCAAGAACCTCGTCAACGTCTTCCGCCGGCTCCATCGCATCTTCGCCCACGCCTGGTTCCAACACAGGGGTGTGTTTTGGTCTTCTGAGGGCCAGACGGGTCTGTACGTCTTTTTCAAGACTGTGTGCGACACCTACGACACGTTGCCAGCCGAGAACTACAAGCTGCCGCCCGAAGCCGAGGGGCTGGAGAGTGCCGCCGCGGCGGCCGAGAGTATGGACCGCGGGACCAAGGAGGAGCCGTCCCTGATGCCAGCCCCCATCCTGCTGCAGCGCTCTGAAGACGAGAACTTTTTGCCCCCAGGCAGGACCAACACGCGACGGCACATAAGGGGTAGCCCGTCGACGGGAAGTGCTGTGACGACGGTCATGGAGGCGGACGAAGATGAGAACTCAGAGGTCACCAACCGGCTCGGGGACTTGCGTATAACAGCGCCCGACACTGTTGACGAGGAGCCCGAGACGGCTGATGTGCCTGTGATTGTTGAACAGGGCATGATGGATGAAACACAAACCGAGCCTGAAGTGCAGCATGAGGATGCGGCTCCTTCGTCAGAACCGCGCACTCATGATGAGAAGCCAATAGTGACGGAGAATGAAGTCGAGTCTGAAGAACACTCAGAACCGGAACCGTCGCCAGGCGAAGAGGAGCCGAGCACATTGGAAGCACCTGAGCCGACTGCCGAGGTGAAGGACGACGCCCAGGACGAGGCTCCAAAGGAGGAAAATGGTGAGGTTGCCGAGGAATCGCAACCACACGACACAGCGGCGGACGAGACGGAGGGCAAGGCAGACCTCGAGGCGACGACCACTCAAGAGGACGAGCCTGCCCCTGAGGAGGGGCACGAATCATCGACCGACGGCACTCAGGAGAACGGAAAGCCCGAGGGACCAGAGGATCAGGACTCATAGAACGTCATTCCTGAACTGTGGATCACCGAGGGCGATCAGCCAGAGTGCGAGCACGTTGAGTTCGCCGGCTAAGCCTGCGATGGACGAGTAGTCTCGTCCTGCGCACGAAATATGGAAAGCATAGCGTCACAAACGCTTTCTTACACGTATGATACAAGCAATACAGGAACATCAGGAGGGAGAGAGAGAGAGAGAGAGAAGGCCTAACTGAGTGTATGAGCTGGCGCCTCATGCTATCATGGCTAATAATACAATCTTCACACTGTATACACTTGGTTCCTTCAGCTGAGGGACAATTTTATCAATTGATACTTAAGGAAACATCATGATGAATCTGTGATTTAAAAAAAGAGGAGCTGGTAATAAGTGACGGTATTTATAAACACAAAAAGTGTCCTTCCTATATTCCCCCTCCAGCCCTGCCCAATCCACTAGGGCGAGCAATCTATCTATCTGCCTTGCCTGTAGTCTTGGGCTCGTCTGTCCGGAGCAACTCTTTTGACAATAAGAACAAAACCTCCCGTCCTCTCTTCAGTGGGTAACACAATCGAGGTCTGCACGACCCAATGTTCCTCTAGATCTATCATCCAAAACAACCCCACCAAGCCCCCGATCTAGATCGTGATGACCCCCCCCCCCCAGGGGGAAAACGCCTGTGCACCGTCTAATGCCAACTTAATTTGTCTGAAATGCAAAGGAAAAAAAAATAGAGCCACACTGCCTGCTCAAAGAACCACACAGTAATAACTTCCTTCAAAACTCTTTAATCCTCCAGGTGAACATCCTTGCTCTTGGCATCCCTCTGCCTCTGCACCCACTGGTGGCGAATCACCCACAGCGTCAGAGCAAAGCCCAGAGCGCAGGCAGCCACCGTGACCAGATAGGCCGAGCGATAGCACTCCAGGCCCTCGACGCAAGAGCGCTCGCCGTTGGGGCCGACGACGCTGTGCTGGTCAAAGACGACGCCGTAGAAGAGGTTGAAGATGTTGCCGGAGAGGACGGGCGACATGGTCATGAGGCCCCAGTTCTGGCTGAGGCCGTGGATACCGAAGCTCTCGGCGACGATGGACGGGAACACGCCGAACAGGAAGCCGTAGCCCAGGCCGGACAGGCCGGACACGAAGCCCAGCATGTGTGGGTTGACGATATTCATGGCACAGAACTGTGCAACAAAGAAGATGGAGCCGGCGACGAAGAGACACCAGATGCGGCTCGCGTGGAGTACCTTGACCAGGAAATCGGACCCGACGCCTGGATGATAATGGACGGTCAGTCAAAAGTCTGCTTGTACAAAGCAACCAACTATTGGTCCATAGGGGACGAGAAAGAGAACGCACCACTCATGAGTCGCCCCGAAAAGCTGCAGACGGACAAGATCGAGACGTGTAGGTTTTGAAGCTTGAGAAGACTGTCGTTGCTTATGCTGTCGTCAAAATGTTGCCAGAGGGCTTGTACGGAGTGTCCGATATTGCTGGTATTTTATATATATGTCAGTCATTGCCTTTTTTTTTCCTTTTTTTTATTTTTATTTACACACGATGCCTGGGGTGGCGATCCCCGCGCGCAGGACGAGACTTACTTGATGGTCATGAGACCAATACCAGCCAGTATGCCCATAATAACGAATAACTGCCAAAATTCGAGATTGCGGAGCAGATCCCAGCCGCGGACATCTACAAGGTGAGAGCGATCCATATCAACATTCTGCACGTAAACCTCACCGGCCACTGAGGATGCCTTGGTGACGAGAGAAGATGTCTCGTCCTCGTCGTCGTCCGTCTCGGCAACAATGGTAGATGATGCCGCCGTCGTCAGATTGGACGTGCTTCCCCCCGCTGACCGACCACTGGTCGGATCGAATGGTTTGCGGGCCGAGAAGACCCCTATACCGGATTCCTGATCCGCTTGGACTGGGTGTAAGGCCTTTATGTCTTTTGAGAGAGATGGTCTGGTGATGAACCTACCTGGCTCGAATAAGCTTCCGCGCCGGGGCTGTGATTCCTCTGGCTTGTCCTCCTCGCTAGTCGCAATGGATTGGTAGTTGCCGTGCGGGATGGTGCGCAAGAACCAGAAACCCAAAAATGTCATGCCCGAGGTCCCACATGAGAGGAGGAGCAGGAAGTCGCTGGTGTCACCGGGGAAGAGAAATCCTCCGATGAGAGAAAAGAAAAAGGCACTGAGGCCGAATGCAGCCAGGGGAAAGGCGGTCGCAGTCCCTCTGTGGTGTGGCCTGTTATTTTTCCCCCCTTCAGTGTCAGCCACACAAATGTTTCGAACCATACATAAGGTACCGGGTAACACTGACCAGTTCAGTGCAGAGGTCTTGATGGCAGCAGCGAAAGCTGTGCAGCCTCCCAGACCACTCAAGAACGAGTATAGGCACATCAGAGCTACGGAGCCCGAGCCGCTGTTGTACGCCTGGTATAATGGGAAATAGCCCAGACCTAACATGATGGACCCGAGGAGCACAGCCGGTCTTGGGCCCTTCTTATCGACGAATAATCCAATAGGCAACCCGCATGCGTACATGCCGAGGTTGCCTGCGAGACCGACGAGATTGCTCTGGGTGGTCGAGTATTTGAGGCGTTCGGCGAATTGGGGAGCCCATGCTGAGTAGACATACTGTATAGCCAGGAGAGATAATTGCCCGTCATCAGCGTTTTGATCACTACTACTGCTACAACAAGTACTTGACGATACGCAGGGACATAAATGTGTAGGAGGGGAGGGGGAGGGGGAGGGACTTTGGTCGCACATACATTGCTTCCACAGGCCAATGAGATCATGGTCGCTGCGACGCTGGATATGATCCGCGCGCGCTGCAATTGCCGGTCCTGCATCCTTGCGGGCGGCGTTTATCAGGATACACAACTTGGTTTTCTCGAGAAGGGCAAATAAGACGAGGGTCTGTCTGCCTTGTGGCAGGCTGGAACAGGTCAGGGAGAAGATCAAAGGAGAATGCTTGGAGCAGCAGCAGTAGCAGCAGCCTTGGCCAGTTTGTACAATCAACAAGGTTTCAAGAAACAAATGAGTGAAGAATATAGGGAATAGAAAAAACAAAATTATTAAAAAAGAGGAATCTAGGATCTAGAGATGTGACATGGCGTGGGCTACTCCGCAGATACGATAGCAGCCAACGTACACAGTATAGATAGGTGCAAGTTGAAAGTGGACAAAGGCGTACGTACGCGTTTAAGCTTTCCAGAAAGGGGGTCACTATTGCTGCACTATAGCTGCAGGTCGTCTGATAGGTGATACGTGGTAGCATGCGACAACGCTGTGATTGGCCGCTGGGCGAACATCTGCCGTAAGCTTCCGATTTCTGGAGCAGAGTGCCAGGGGGAGGGGGGTGGGAAGGCCCGGGAGGGGCTTATGGTGTATGGCCTTCAGCCGGTGACCGAACATGGTGGCAGCCCCACGAGCTATCTTGGGCAGATGAAGATAATCTTGGGTTTCAAAGTGCTGAAGCCGCAACCGGACCATTTTCTCGCTACAATTTCATTGATGATGGTATATACAAAATGAGCTTGCATACAGACTCGTATTCATAGTGATTGAAATATGTGCAGAGTGAGTGATATGCAGAAAAAAAGCACAAGGAGGAAGAATAAAAAGATGATGAGGAAGAAGAAGAAGCAGTCACTGAACCTCGATGATTAAGGATGATGAGGATGATGAGGATGATGATCGGTCATCCAGGGTCCAAATACTGGTGTGCCAGTGTGGCGCAGGACCTGCCCAGCGGGCTACTGGAGGGTCCCGTCTACTACTGTATTTCATCTAGCTGTGGCTTACAGGGCTACGTAATCATCCACCAGGGTCCACGGCAGGTCCAACTGGGGGCAACATGCAACGACGACCAGCCCTGCAATTACCTAAGAATCAACGTTCCATCATCATCATCATCAACCACCTGACTGAACCACGACGACGGTGCTAGCTCGACGACGCACCTGAACCTCACGAGAACCATCTTGGTCCATTTGCTTTCCTCGATACCCTCCCGCATCTCTCAACAATAGAGACTGGTCTTCCCTGAGGGCGGCCCAACTCCTCAAGATGGGTGCCTTGCTTTCCATCCCGCTCATGGCGCTGCCCAGCGCCGGCACTGTGAGTTTCCCCCCCCCCCTCCCTCCCATCGTCACTCTGCTTTGATATGACCTGTCGAGTGTGATCCGCTGAACCATCTCGCCTTCTAGCTCCTATCCTTTGCTGCCAGCTGCTGCGGGGCGGCAACCTGCTCCATGGTGTGTAGTGCATGTGGCAAGTGCGGAAACAGGTGAGCAGGCATTTCTCTGGGCTCCCTTCGTCTGTTTGGCTCTGGTGTGTATGTGTGACAGCTCGGCTAACCCATGTTGAAAACAAAACGAAAAAAAACAGTGTGGCTACTCGTATCGCATATGCCCTCATCCTGCTCATCAACTCGATACTATCCTGGATCATGCTCACCCCGTGGGCCATCACGAAATTACAGTCCCTCATGCTCGACTACGTCAAGATCGAGTGCCCTACCGGACAATGCTATGGCTGGCTGGCGGTACACCGTATAAATTTTGCCCTGGGCCTGTTCCACTTGATCTTTGCCGGCCTGTTGGTCGGTGTGACCTCGTCCAAGAATCCTCGGGCTGCCCTGCAGAATGGCTTCTGGGGCCCCAAGGTCATCGCCTGGCTGGCGTTCATCGTCCTATCATTCCTCATCCCGGATGGCTTCTTCTTGTTCTGGGGCAATTACATCGCCCTCTTTGCCGCGATGCTGTTCCTCATCCTCGGCCTGATCCTGCTTGTCGACCTTGCGCACACGTGGGCCGAGTACTGCCTGAGACAGATTGAGGAGTCTGATTCTGGTCCCTGGCGCTTCGTCTTGATCGGCTCCACCCTCGGCATGTACATGGGCTCTCTCGCCATCACTATCATCCAGTACATCTTCTTCGCCAGCAGCGGCTGTTCGATGAACCAGGCCGTCATCACCATCAACCTCCTGCTGTGGCTGGCCATCTCCGTCATCTCCGTCCACCCGGCCGTCCAGGATGTCAATCCCAAGGCAGGTCTCGCCCAGTCAGCTATGGTCGCCATCTACTGCTCCTATCTGACCATGTCGGCGGTTTCCATGGAGCCCGACGATAATGGGAACAAGCACTGCAACCCGCTGGCCTTCTCGCAAGGCACGCGAACCACAACAGTGGTCCTGGGTGCCATTGTCACCATGCTCACAGTTGCTTACACGACGACAAGAGCTGCCACGCAGAGTCTCGGCCTGGGCAACAACCGCGGGGGTATCCGCCTCCCTGATGAGGATGAACATGACCTCGTAACGACGCAGCCTAGCGCACGCAGAGAGATGCGTGCCGAGGCGCTGCGGAGGGCAGTTGAGGAAGGCAGTCTGCCGGCCGACGCACTCCTGTCAGATGACGAAGATGACGACTCGAGCGGCAGCAACACGGCACATGATGATGAGCGTGGCAGCACCCAGTACAACTATGCCGTGTTTCACATCATCTTCTTCCTGGCGACAGCATGGGTGGCTACCCTGATCACCCAGGGCTACGATTCAGAGAACCAGGACGGTGACTTCGCCACGGTCGGCCGCACCTTGTGGGCTAGTTGGGTCAAGATCATCAGCTCTTGGATCTGCTACGGCTTGTACGCCTGGACCCTGGTCGCTCCCATCGTCCTACCTGATCGATTCGAATAATGTGAAGAGAAAAAGAGGGGGGGGGGGTCCGGCAAGAGGGGGCGCATCCTTGGCTACCCAACGTACGTTTTCTATTTGTTCACACACGAGATTGGTTCGGCTGGGAGTCTCAAAATTCAAGGGAGGCCCAATTGGTCAAAGCATACTCTGTACTACCACCATCATCACAATGAAATAATCTTGGCATCATCAGACCAATTCCATCCTCTCCGAGACCCAATTATTGCAAGCAGCGGCTGAGGCATCATCTCCTTACCGAGATGCAACCCGCCGTCTTCCATCAATATTCAACTGCAGCCTCCAGGCGGCTACCCGCCACGCCCAGATGTCGGCAACCTCGAACTTTGTGCAGTGGGAAAAGCGAAGCGAGGCGCCTATCTGGGACGGAAGCAACAGCATCACGCACTCGTTCCCACCTTTTTGCAAGTTCAATCTGGGGATTTACTCGTCACGGGTGGCCACATAAACGATAACTTATCGCGTACAGTACCCAAAAATGAAGCTTGCATGTGTCGATGTGGCCGAACCTGCGCCCCCCCCCCCCCGTTCGGACAGAGAGTGGCAGATACTTACTGACATTAGTCTTCCTCCATGGGTTCCCCAAGGTCGGTCAGTCCATGGCCATGTGATTTTCGATGCGCCTATAGACCTGGTCTAGACCTGGGCCCCGACCTGGGCCCTAATGCAGCAGAAGCAGTAGCAGCAGCATGCTGCCTGTTTACTCTGCCGTGTTTTGTCTTAGTGCTTGCGTCGGAAAAGAAGAATCAAGCAGAGGGCGGATCATTTCTGCCCTCCAAAGACGCCACCGAGGCCGTGCCAATACTCTTGTGCGACGTGACGATTCACTTCGAGGAAGCAGGCGAGCTTGATTCTGGTTGGATGGGTGAGCGATCAAGCGGTGAGGGCCGTCCCTCCCTCCGCCCCTCCCTCCCTTACGTCTCCTTCATGCCGCTCCTACACCCACCCCCACTCCCTCTTTTCTCTGACCGAGGAGGGCTGGTAGTCCCCATCCCCCACTTATTGTAATGATGCATTATCCTCGTTTCAATGAACCCTCGGCACCGGCCCACTGCCTGAGAACGAGAGGTGGAAATGAGTATCTGTGGGGGGAGTGAGCAAGCGAGGAGGACTCGGGCGGTAGGCACAGGAGGCAGCGTGCGTGACAGCCGTCTAGACTGTTCTTTTCCTATGTTCTTACCTTGCATGCGCGAGCCCCGGCTCCCGCGGAAGCTATGCGCGACAGTACAATTTGGTCCACAGCATGTCTCGGTTGTGGTCGTCTCTTCACGTCCCCAGGCGGCACGCATGGTACCAGAAAGGGAGTACTGTCGGCCTCGAGATTCGGTTTCTACCGGCTCGAAGAGGAATGGGTACGCCTCTCCTAAGGATGCCGTCTGGAAGTATGTCTTCCCTATGGGGCGACGATCGCCAATATGGCTTCTTGCTGCTGCAGAACATGGTAAGGCTGCTTGGCTAGTCTGTCTCACCTTTAAAAGACCCCGGTTTATCTCTTAGGCAGGATCTTTGGTCCTTACCTCCAGTTGAGGTCTAGTACATGGCCAATTCTATGGTGTGGTCGGCCGCCAGGGAGGCTACGTCTCCCATGCATCTTTCCTCTCTTCTCAATCGGATGGCACAAGGTTTCATTTTGCCAGGCAGGTCACGCCGCCCATACCTTTCTCACACCGGTACCTCCGTTGTGGTATGGAGAGGGTGTGTTGCCCTGCCGAAGCCACGTCGACGGCTAGCCGCAGGCCTGGGAAGACCGTTCTCGATCCTACCGATCGGTTGGACTCGGAGCTTTCCCCACGCAAGCTTGGGCTGAGGAGGCCCTTGTCTGCCTGTACACCCGCAGTCTCCCTTTGCGAGGACGCCTTTGTTTTTTTTGCCGTGAAACCTTCACGCCCTTTGGACGAGGATGGCAGTCCGGGGCACGGGAGTTGCACCCGAAGAATGCACCATCCTTCAGAGAACTATGAGACGGTTTTTCGTTTTGTTTCCCTTTGGGAGGGGTTGGGGCCTTCAAGGCGTCATCGACGCTCCTGTGTTTTAAGACAACGTTCGAATGAGCTTTGTGAGCGGGCGAGGGGTCCTTGAGCAGGAGACCAGAAAAGAAGGAGGGAGGAGAGGAGAGACTGAGGGATGGAGGGGTGGAGACGAAAGGCGAAAGACGAAAACTCTCTTTCTCTCCCCCCCCCCCCTCTCTTCTCTAGCCCACAACGCTATATCCACGGATTTCTAGAGATCTGAGAAGTCATCTTTGGCAGATTTGCTCTGCGTCACCACCTGCGCAACAATCTCTTGCAAAGGGATTGCCCCATCAATCAGCATTGACGGGCATGCGGCGTGGCTTGCTAACCTGCACGGCTGTTGGTCGAGAGGGGCCGGCCCATTCGAGGGATATCATCTCTCACCTCTCAAAAAGGTCTCAGAAGAAAACGCGGGATGTTCTATGTAAGGGTGTGTATGTCTCCAAACCGCGTTACAGGCTAGCCCAACGATGTGCGTGGGTGCACAGCTGCGAGGGAAATCGCCCTCTCTCTTATTCGAGTCCATTCGTGGGGCTGACTGGCACGGCTGGTTTACCCTTTCCCTTGCCTCAAGCCCTATGCAGCTCGCAAAGTATGAACCTCTCAGCCTGCGAGGCGCGGGAAGTCAACAGGGGGGAGCACAGATGTGCTCTGGTCGATTTTTCTTTTCTTTCGAGTTAAGATGTTCCCTCCCTCTCCATCCCGTCCCCTCTGGACCCCAATCTGGAGCAGGGCGTGTGTGTGCGTGTGTGTCACACCACGTAAGGGCCTAGGTCACGGCCATCATCGCGTACGCTGCAACTTGCGACTGACTGACACAAGATGTGGGGGTGAGGAGGAGAGGAAGAGGGAGGAAGAGGGAGGAAGAGGGGGGTAAAGGGGGTTTCGAAATGGCACGGGACGCGGGCGGTGTCTGACTAACTGACTTGGCCTTTGGGGGGGGAAAGAGGACAGGAGAGACAACGGTGACGATAGGTCAGTATGCGATGAGCCTATTCTGGTGCCCATTTCGTCGTCTCGTCCCGCCTGACCGAGGCCTAAAGCGTCGTGGGGGTGCGTTTTCTTTTTGTGATGGTTCAAGGGTCAGGGAAGTTTAGGATGAATGAGGGAGGGAGGGAGGGAGGTGAGGGATGGGGGGTTTTATTGTGATGTAGTATAGTGAGAGAGAGAGAGATCGAGAGATCTAGGAGGTATTTGATAATTGCCGCGCGGGCGGGAGAAGGACGGCTTGTCTATAAAGAGGGCGTGGTGGTATGTCCTTGACAATGATGAGGGTCTGTCCCTTTTCCTTTTCTTCTTTCTCTCCTCCAGGCTTCTGAGTCTGATTGTCCTCTGCTGGCTTCTTGAAGTCTATATAAATCTCAACAGTCCTCCTTCTTCCTCCTCTCCCCCTATTCAAAGACAAACACTCTTACTTAGCCTGACCCTCCATCTCACGCAACCACCACGACAGATACATTTCAAGATTTATAACCAAACCCCATCGTACAGTAGATATGTCTCAGACCACCAAGACAGATCTGGCTCAATCCCAGGGCAGCAACAACTCCAGGTTTGGGGCCACGCTCTCTTTCCCCCCCCCCCCCTTTTTTTTTTTTGGGGGTTTTTTTTTTTTTTTTTTTTTTTTTTTTTTTCCTTGCTCCTCTTCTCTTGCTCTCCAGCTCTTTATCTCCCTCTAATGCTTTATCGCCCCCTTATTCTCCTTTATCTTCCCTATCTTTGCTATTGCCTTTTTCGCTTTTTAGCTATGCTTTCTAATCCTTTTTTTCCTCCCCTAAGCTCCCTAAGCTCTAAATCCTAGCTAGATTTAAATTCCTTTTCCAAAGCTATATTCTTATGCCTTCCTAAGCTCTGCTAGCCCCAGCTTATAAGCCTCTAAACTAGCTATTCGCATAAGTTATTCCTAAAAGGCAATATTATTTATAAAATCTTATAATTTTAATAAAGCAGCAGAATATTTTTAGCTTTTGCAGTAGATCCTCTAGATATTGCTGCTTTTCTCTTAGAAACTTTAGGAAAATGCAAAAGCAATTATTAAGCTAAAGCTATTTTGAAAAAGATTATTAAATAATCTAGCAATGCATTAAATAATCCTAGATATAAGCTTATCTATATTTATAATATAAAGCTGCTTTTTTATAATAGAAAGCTTTATAATATTATTTGAAATCTTTATATTTAATTCTAATAGCTAGAAATTAATAAAGAATAGATTAATTAAGATTAAGCTTAGCTAAGCAGAAGATCTTTAATTTAAGCTGCTAAAATTTATATTATTTTGATAAGCTTTGCTTTATCTAAGCTTAATTTTTAATTCTGAAAAGCTTTAGCGCTTTATAATAATAGCTTTTGAAATCTAAGATTATTAGATTAGCTTTAATATCTGCTAGATCTAATTATTCTGCCTTAGCTAAGCTATTTGCTAGCTTATTTCTAATAATATTTAGATATTTTAGAGATTATTTGATAGAAATAAATATTTTTTTTATATTTTATTTTCTCTAAAACAAAGAAAAGCTTATTAAAAGGAATTTCTAAGCTTTTTATAGAGCCTAATAATTATTAATATATTATCTAAGCAAATTATAATAAAATTTTCTAATTTAGCTATTTTTATAATAGCTTTTAGCTTATATTAAATATTAATTGCTTCTATATTATATATAGCTATAATAATATAAAAAAAGCTAAAGCTTTTTTATAATATTCTATAATAAAACTTTTTATAAATAGTATATAAGAATATAAAAAAATATATATATATATAATACGTAATCATATTACGTAATATAATAATATTCAAATAATAAGCTCTAT